>MU690523.1:55690-95916 GCA_026770625.1 Nicotiana glauca
CTCATAACTATAGTGTTGGTTCATCCAACTATCATCATTACCCAACAATTCATCCCACTATTTTTCTTCAATAATTTATACTTCTAACATCACATGTGTGATCAACCATAAAATTCCATCAAATAATCATCTTTAAATCCCTACCATGGCCATGTATTTAAATTGGGAATTTATAGCCTCCAATCACCATACCATAAGTTGTAATACATGATTCATAGTCATAATCCCATAATAACTCCATATATGTAAGTCTAAGGTGTAGGATTACCTCTTGTATAACAATTCTTGAAAGACAACTTTGGGGTGTTCTTGAGGTTTTGAAGAAATCCTATGAAATCCAACCAAAATCATGTTGTAACTAGTAATTGAGAAGTGAAATCACCATGAAAACACACTTAAAACTCACCTTAGGTGTGCAATTTGATGCCTTGGTCGAGTTGGGGTGTAGAGAGAACCCTACCCTTGAGAGATATCTCAAAATATCTTATTTCCGGTATTTAGGGGTATTAAAACCTTCCAGGTGCGCGAAGTGTTGCCCAGATGCGCGATCACGCATTACTTCGCGCATTTTTTTGAGCAGTCTGCCTTAGATGCGCGAAGTATGCGCGAAGTTCATTTCGCGCAAGTTTTCGCGCATCTGACACCTGACGAGTAAAATGATCATAACTTTCTGTATACAACTCCAAATGAGGAACAGTTTGTTGCGTTGGAAACTAGACGCAAAGGGATTTAATTTGATAGGTTGATGCTCACACAAATCCTTATATAACTGGAGATATAATCGTTCAAAGTGACGTCTTGTGCGCACTCATTTACAGATTTCGTCTAATATGCAATTTTCCAACTTGGCTTGGACTTGGGCCTCTCCTTAGACCACAAATGACTTATAATAAGACTTATACACTTATTAACATATCCAATTTATATCCATAATATCACAAATCCATATTTGCACATGAGATAAAATAATTTAGCCTACCTTGGCACGACGAAATCTTAAATCACTTGGAAAAATATTTTTGGGGTCTTACAGGCACTTTGTTTATTGGGTTATGAACTGAGGAGGTTTGCTCCAGTTACGACGGTTGTTCGTATGTATTATGAGGAAATGGGAGTTACTATGGACCTTTGAAAGGTTATTAGCCTAGTTGGTGCAATCAGAAATCGGCTTGAGATCAGTGGATTGATTTAGATGTGAACATGGCTTTATATCAAGCCAGTTGTGTTCGTCTTAGTGAGCGTTCCTTATGGAAGACATGGTCGGGGTGTTATTTTGTCGTCAGCTATTCCAGGTAATGATGTATTGCTCCGTATGAGTTGTGAGATGGCTTGGTAAATTTCTTATGTGTTGAGGTTCCGCGTGGTGATGATGTTAGGTGAGCAGAATGGCTCTTGAGATCCAGATCTTGTATCGCACCTCAGTTGTGCTTAAATTTTGTAGCCTATAGCACTATGTGTTTCCTCAGAGATGGAATTATGCACTTAGCGTGCTTGCGATCGAAATTCGATATTTTTATTGTAATGAGCAGATTTAGCTCGAAGTGCAATCTCCTTATGTGAGATCTATGTGTGGATCAGGTGGTACGTCGCCATGGGTATGTTATTTGGATCGATTTACGCGCCGTAACAGTGTGATATCGAGTCTAGTTTTCTGTATGCTATTTTTGTGTGTCTTACTTCCTATCTTCTAAGGAAAGTCCATATTAGTGCGGGGGTTAGGTTATTCCTTCCAGAGTTCGATTTCCTTTTTGTATTGTGTTCGAATTGGTGGCCTATTAGCACATTGTGGCACCATATGAGACTTTTGATCGCATTTGGAGTGGCTTATTGCCTGAGCAGTTCGTACTGGGTGAGACAAGATTATGGGATTTAGGATCAGTGCAATCTGATTATATGAAGTATACTAAGGAGCAGAGATCATTATTTGGTTCAGAATGTGGTAATGTTTCTTGTCAGAAGTATAGACTCAATGATTGGTTGACTCGGCAGTTGATTATGAATTTCGGCACATCTCATCCGCTGTGGGGGTATTGTAAGGGTTAGAGTAAGACTTGCGTGTGTCATGAGGTGCAATGGGAGCATCTGATTCATGTAATTTTTGGCTAAGTTGATCAGAAGATATTAGTGTGGTCCTCTGGAATAAGTGTTGCAAAGTAAGAATCCAGCAAAGTTATCAGTCATGTTTGAGTAAAGCGTGTAGAGATTGATATGGTGATCATATGTTGGAAACAGGCCTGGCATAGAATTTCGGATGTTGGAATTGGGGTATAAGGCTTATTTGCTTGAATAAAAAAGGGAATGTCTTCAAAATTTATCGAGCTAATGTGCTCAACTAAGTTGTGGTAGCACGGGAAGGTACATGAGGTGTTAGACAGGGATTTCAGACTACTTCAGTTTAGTTCTCAGACGTTCGAGGATGAACGTACGTTCAAGTGGGAGAGAATGTAACGACCCGACCTGTCGTTTTGATCCCTAGCGCATCGTTCAACAGTCTGAGGCCATGAGAAGCTTTATTTCAGGTGTTATGACTTGTACGCGTGGTCAGAATTGAATTTTGGGAAGTTCAGAGTTGAATTGGGAAGAGAATTCTCATTTTGGAAGCTTAAAGTCGAAAGAATGATCTAGGATTTGAATTTCAAGTAAATGACCTCGGAATTGGGATCTGAAGGTTCCAATAGGTTTGTATGATGATTTCAGACTTGGGCGTATGCCCGGATCGGGTTTTGGATGACCCGAGATCGTTTTGGCGCATATTGTGGAAGTTGGTATTCTAGAAGAAATTTCATAATGTTGGTTTGAAGTGTATTTCAGTGTTATCGATGTTCGTTTGGAATTCCGAGACTGAGAGTAGCTCCGTATGGAGATTCTGGAGTTGGGAGCGCGATCGGAAGTGAATTCGGAGGTCCGCAGGTCACTTTGAAGCCATTTGGCTAAAGATAGAAATTTGAAGGTTTTTGAGAAGTTTGACCGGAAGTGGACTTCTTGATATAGGGGTTGGAATCTAATTCCGGAAGTTGTAGTAGGTCCTTAATGTCAAATATGACTTGTGTGCAAAATTTGAGGTCAATCGGACATGATTTGGTAGGTTTACACATCGGAAGTAGAAGTTGGAAAATTCAAATTTCATAAAGCTTTAATCGGGATGAATTTCATTGTTTTAGCATTGTTTGATATGATTGGAGGCTTCGACCAAGTCCGTAACGTGTTTTAGGATTGGTTGGTAGGTTTGGTTGAGGTCCCGGGGCCTCGGGCAGATTCCGGGTGGTTAACGGATCGAATTTGGAGTTGAACAAAAGTTGAGGTAGCTGATATCTGGTATTTCTGCAACTGCGAAGATTTGGCCACATGTACGGAGACGCAGAAGCAGCCAGGAAGACTGTAGATGTAAATTTTGGTGAGGGCAGCTTGGACCACAGATGCGGTGAGGGAGCCACAGATATGGGACCGCACCTGCGAAAAAGGAAGTGCAGAAGCGGAAGCTGGGGTGGATAGGGTGGATCGCAGAAGTGGCTTGGTGACTGCACCTGCGGAACCGAAGAAGTGGTCCAGGGTCCGCATGTGCGGAAATGACTGTAGCAGTGAGGTATTTAAAATTCGGGGTTGAGTTCATTTCAACTCCATTTTTCTTCCATTGGAGTCGATAAGGAGCAGCTTAGAGGTGCCATTTTCGTCACTTGTCATGAGGTAAGTAATTTATGTTAGTTTTGGGTTAGATACAAGGTTTATACACGGATTTAGACTTGGAAAATTGTAGAAAATTGAGGTTTTGGTGGAAAACCTAGGAACTTATATTTCTTGGAATTTGACCGCGATTTCGGGTATGGAATTTAGAGAAAATTATATATTTGAGTTCCTAAGGTCATGGGCAAAGTTCATTTTCGAAAATTTTTGGATTCCGGGCACGTGGGCACGAGGGCATTTTTGTCAACTTTCCAATCGGGGTTAGGAATTGTTATAAATTGGATTATAATGAGTACCTTAGCACATATTAATGGATTTGTATAACCATTGGCTAGTTTTTGAGCATTGTGCGTGGGTTCAAGTCTTCGGAGCAATGTAGAATGCCTGTTATGAGTCTTCGGAGCGAGGTGAGTCTCCTTTCTAACCTTGTAAGAGGGAATTATCCCCATATGTGAAATAATTGATTATGTGCTCCTATTTGTGGGGGCTACATACGTACAAGGTGACGAGAGTCCGTGTGTAGCTACTATTATGCTATTATCCGGGTAGTTAGGACCCCAAAAACATGTTATGCTTGGATTATTTATGAAGCCATTGACAACTTGAATTGCTTAAATCACATTGAATTAGTAAGTGAATTTTAAAAAGGGATTAAACGTCATTTTCCAGAATTTGTTAAAAGAGAAATTTGTTATTTGGATAAATATTCTCCGGTAAGTTCTTAATTGACTGATTGAGCATGTATCTCTATGTGTACCTACGTCGCATGCGTGATTCTCGAGCAGGATATGTGTTTATTTATGGAACGGGCCGAACGGCTTGGCAGATTAAGTAGATGCATCTATGGTTCGGGCCGTTCGACCCTCGGCAGTGCACAGTTTACATTCCTGTTGGATCGGGCTGTCGCCTCTGTGTGATTTGCGCATGTTATTTGTCACTTGAGAATTTTAAATGTGAAATTGGCCCTTCGTGGCTTAATATAAATTGATAAGATAATAAAGAATAAACCTTGAAAATCCTTGATTATTTGTTGAAGGTGTTTACTTGTTTTCTGGCTTCGTGAATTAGAACTACTATATAAATGCATGATTTTCCTCACATTTCTAGAATATTTATTAATTGACCTCTAGTAGTGTCGAAGTTGACTATCTCATCTATACTTCTTCGAGATTAGGCGGGATACTCATTGAGTACACGTCGTTTACGTACTCATACTACACTTCTGTACATTTTTGTTGCACATGTATATGTATCTCTAGAATCCTACAGGGCGTAGCAGCGCGGATGATTCTGGGACTTGGTGAGTTGCATTATTCGAGATGACCCGCAACTAGTGTAGTCCTTCAGCATATTGTATATATTTCCTGTCCACTGTATTTCGAACGGATGTTGTATTTTATTTCCCTATCAGTAAATGCTCATGCACTTGTGACACTGGATTCTGGGAGAATTTTTTATTATTCAGTATCAAGTCCCTTATTGAGTTTAAGTTCATTTTTGTAAAATCTTTATTGTTTAATACTCTTCGTATAAGAAAAATGTTTTCCGCAAGTACTAAAACTGGAATTTAATTATGCATTCTTGATTGGCTTGCCTGATAGCGGTGTCCGGTGCCACCACGACCCTTAGTGGATTTTGGGTCGTAACACCACACCTGTAACTCATTCGTCTACTTCCATATCAGCATTCGCTTCCTAGGTTCTTCTTCGTCCTCTCCTCTCTTTCCAATTTTTTCTTATTTTTTTCTAGCTAGGTAGATTGTCGGAGAAATTTTCCAATCAGTACTATTGCAGAATTGGTTTTCTTTAAAGTTGAGACAATTAATTTGTTATAGTGGCTAATTGTCCCTCCTTAGCAGCCGGAATCAATTGGCATTGCTCTTTAGATATTTGGACCACTAGAACGCTATCTTCGACCAACTGGAGCCTGCCAGAGAGTTGCAGGTCATTGGAAGTGGTGATTCCTACAGTGAAATCTCCTAATTTTGGTGGAGAGGTAGTTCTTGGTTTGGAGAACAATCTCTATGGCTTGAAATTGCAAGAATGAATGGTTAAAAATGGAAGAATAGTCATATATGTGGGTTGAATATGGAGCTTTTGAGTTTGATTTATCAAAATTTTGGTTATGGCTTTAATTAAGCATAAAAAGTGAAAATACCGGAAAGGAAGAAGAAGATAAATAGAGAGGGGTGGGGGTGGGAGTAGGGGTGGGGAGATAGGGGCGAAGATAAATGGAGGGGGTGGATTTTCTCTAAATCTGATCCGATGAATTTTTATATTTTTAAATTAATTTTTTTAATTATTTATCATATTCATGCGCTTAATATTGGTGATTAACATGCAATTGGCCACATCAGCTATAATATTTCCATCTTAGCATAGTCAATAGTCAAAGGTGTTTATTAGTAGATATTTTCTCAAGTAGAGGTGTTCATATGAGAAAATCTAAAGTTCATGTATCGACTTTCAAAATCCCTACAAGTTCAAGTGGCCAGAAAGTTACTTTTACCGAATTTCTTATATTATTGTATGAAGCATGGCAAGAATGTAACACTGAAACAAATTAGCGAGAGAAAATATGGATCTAGTGACTTTTAGAAGCCCATTAACTCAAACTCAAATGACGATACCACAATAAAGGGTGACGTGCACAAATAGCCACTAATAGGACCTGTCTTTTATTATAAAGCCAACATTTTAAATGTCTTTAGTCTTTAGCCACTGGTTTAATAAACTTATACCTAACTGGAAGAAAATACTCTTATGTTATAACTTATACCTACGCTTTTATTAACGATCAGCAACAGCAGCAACAACGCTAACTACTTCATTGTGATCATCAAAATTGCAGAAGATTCTCGTTCGATTTCAAATTATAGAATTCAACCTTCTCGTCCAAAAATCGACATAGATTTACAGTAAGTTATACTTTTATGTGTTTCTATTAATTTTTATTTCGACATAGTTATACTTTTTCTGATTTCTATTTATTTTTATACAGTAAGTAGAAATTTGATTTTTTTTTTAATTTATGGATTGGTAAAGTTAAGGACATCGCATCCTGTCATAATTCTATAAAAATTGAGCATATAATATTAAGGATAGAGTATCCTGATTTTGTAAATTGAATTGAAAAATTTAAGGACACAATGTCCTTAACTTTATTGTTGTTCTTCTATATATTAAGGACATACTGTCATAGTTTTGCAAATTATTTTGAAAAAGTTAAGAACACTAGGTCCTGAAGTTTGAGTTTCAAGTTGTAAAATTCAGGAGACTTGGTCCTAAATTTTGACTTACATGTTCGATATTTAAGGACAGTTGGTCCTTAACTTACAGTTATTAGTTAAAAAGTTAAGGACAGGTAGTCCTTAACTTCAAGTTTCAAGTTCAAAAGTTAAGGACACTTGGTCCTTAACTTTGGGTTTCAAATTCAAAAGTTAAGGACAGGAGTCCTTAAATTTGATTTGTAGTTTCAAAAATTAAGGACAGGCAGTCCTTAAGTTTGAATTACAGGTTAATTCTATAAAAATTGAGCACATAATATTAATTAAGGACATAGTTTCCTGATTTTGCTAATTGAATTGAAAAAGTTAAGGACATAATGTCCTTAACTTTGTTGCTATTATTCTGTATATTAAGGACATACTGTTATAGTTTTGCAAATTATTTTGAAAAAGTTAAGGACACTTGGTCCTGAAGTTAGAGTTTCAAGTTGAAAAGTTCAGGATACTTGGTCCTGAACTTTGACTTACATGTTCAATATTTAAGGACAGATGATCCTTAACTTACAGTTATAAGTTAAAAAGTTAAGGACATGTAGTCTTTAACTTTGGGTTTCAAGTTCAAAAGTTAAGAACATGAGTCCTTAAGTTTGACTTGCAGGTTCAAAAGTTAAGGACAAACAGTCTTTAAGTTTGAATTACAGGTTCAAAAGTTAAGGACATGCAGTCTTTAACTTTGAATTCCAAGTTCAGATGTTAAGGACACTTGGTCCTTAACTTGGTCTTGAACTTACAATATCTGTTCTTAATTATACAAGGATTGCATTATAAAATATGTCCTGAGTTTCCCATTCTCTTGACTTGCAGGATGGAAACAGTATGCATTATAATTGCTTTTAATGGTAGATGGACTGAAGACTATAAATATCTTGATCATCAAACAAAGCTTGTTTTAGTACCTGAGGAAATTCGGTTTCAAAATTTCATTAAACAGATCTTTGAAGTTATTGAATTGGATACAGACAAGTTTGAAGCAGTGATATGGTTTGATATCAACCTTGGAACAAGAAAGGGAATGCTTGTATCCAAATATTTAGATCTTCACACATGTATAGAGTTACTAAAAAATCATTCAATCTTCAAGGGATGTCTTTTCATTGTTGATATTTTGGAAAGAGTTTTTGGTCAACAAGCAACAAACATGTCAACACATGTGATTGAATTATGTGTTCCGAGGCCTTAAAAACCTCTTTTAGTATCACCTCGATTTGCATGCACAATCCGGGCGTTATCAAAAAGCTTATATGATAAAATTTGTGAAAAATGACAAAATTTGACTATAAAATGAATTAATTTGACTTTGATCAACATTTTGGGTAAACGGACCCGGACCCGTGATTTGACGGTCCGAGAAGGTCAGTAGAAAAATATGGGACTTGGGCCTATACTCGGAATCGAATTACGTGGTCTCCAACCCGAAAAATAAATTTCTTTTAAAAAAATTGTTTTTTGGAATTGTTTAAAGGATTTGGAAATGAATTTTGATTAGAACATGTTGGTATCGGGTCCGTATTTTGGTTCCGGTACTCGGTACAGGTCTTATATGTTATTTAAGATAATTCTGTGAAGTTTGGTATGAAACAGAATCCATTTGATGCGATTCGGACCTTAATTGGAAAATTTTATGTTTAAGAAGCTTTGATAAATTTCATTGATATTGAGGTTTAATTCGATGTTATTGATGTTATTTTGGTGATGTGAGTACACGAATAAGTTCGTGGGATGTTGTAGAGGTTGTGTATATTTGGTTTGGAGCCCGAGGGCTCGGGTGAGTTTTGGATAGGCCACGAAGAGCATTTTTAACTTAGAAAATTGCAGGATTTTTTTTGCTGGTGTGATCGGGCCTGGCTCGCAAATGCGAGGGCTTGGTCGCTAATGCGAACCAGCCCAGGCCTGCCTCATCTCGCAAATGCGAGGTATGTTCCGCAATTCCGAACCTCGCAAATGCGAGGATTCTTTTGCAAATGAGAAGGTCCAACTTTACTAAAGGACTCGCAAATGCGATGCCTGCCTTCACAATTCCCAAGCCAGCAGAGGTCGGGGTTCACAATTGCGAACCCCTGTTCGCAATTCCCACATCTAAGACCCGCAACTTTTATACTTAGACAATTTTAAAACCAATTTTTCATATTCTCTCAAACAAAAACACACTTAGGCGATTTTTCAAGGATTTCTTCTTCTCCAAATGGATTGTAAATTGTTTTTAACTAGTTTTGTTCAATCATTAACATCTTTGAATATGATCTCAACTTAAAATCAAAGATTTTCATAGGGAAAATTGGGTGTTTTGGATAGAACCTAAGTTTTTCAAATTTTGGGGATTTGGACCTCGATTTGAGGTCTGATTTTAAAACAAATTACATATTTGGGTTTGTGGGGGAATGGGTAGTCAGGTTTTGGTTCGAACCTCAGGTTTTGACCATGTGGGTCTGGGGGCGATTTTTGACTTTTTGGGTAAAACTTTGGAAAACTCATTTTCATGCATTGGGGTTGATTAATTTAGCATTTATTAATTTAATTAAGTAACTTGCGCCTATATTCGAGCTAATTGGTGGTGGAATCAAGGGGTAAAGCTATAGTTGAATAGTGAATTATGTTTGCAGCATCGAGTTAAGTGTTCGGTCTAACCTTAGCTTGAGGGATTAGGAGTTGTATCCTATTTGCTATTTGCTTCTTGTTGAGTACGACATATAGGAATGGTGATGAGTATCTATACATTGGTGTCGAGCATGACTGTGAGTCTTAAATTGAAATTTGTTATGTTCTTAAATGACACTATGGATGTTTTATTTGGTAATTGTCGATATTCAGCAAGGATTTTGTTTATTTTAGTGGAAAATACTTATGATTGGGTTTTGGTAATAACTGAAATGAGTAGAAGTTGAGTTAAGATTGGTTATGGATGATTCTCCCTTGCCGGGACGTATTTACTGGTACTGTTGAATCCCTTGCCAGGATAGTGGTAGTTTATTGTTGATCCCTTTTCGCGACACTTGGTATTGTTGTTGTTGATAATATATATATTTATATTGGATCGGGTTGCACGCTACAACAATACTAAATATGGATCAGTTTGCATGCTGCAACAAATCTTATATGGGATCGGATTGCACGCTGCAACAATACTATATATATGGATCGGGTTGCACATCGCAACAATGTTAAATGTTAAGGGATCGAGTTGCACACCGCAACAGTATCTTATTGTTTTGTTGTAGATTCTAAGTTGTTCTCTCATATTTCTCTTAAGTTCCTGTTGGATTTGGCATTTTCCCCGTAGCATGTACCCCTTCCCATTTAAATTGGTTATTCCTATTATTTTTTGCTGTATATTATATATCTGCACAAGTTTATCTGGAGTTTGGTCCTAGCCTCGTCACTACCTCGCCGGAGTTAGGCCAGGCACTTACCAGCATATGGGGACGATTGTGCTGATACTACACTACGCACTATGTGCATATACCGGAACAACATTTGGGTAGTAGCACTTGGGGAGCCAATCTTCAGTCCAGCCAGAAAGCCCGAGGTAGTCCCGTAGGCGTCCGCAGACCCGGTGCTCTGTCACGACCCCAGTTCGCCCACCGTGAACATGTCGTGATGGCACCTAGTCCCTATAACTAGGTAAGCCTAACAATGTGGAAAACAACATATCTTGCAGAATAATTAATTAAAAATTAAATGGGTAAAAGAAAACTGTATATAAATGCCGCTCGGCATATACAACTCAATAATGTGGAAGTCTACAATATCACCCCAAAACTCGGAAACTCACGGGAACACAGGCTAACAGAAAGTAAATACATAGCTCTAACTCCAGAGTGTCTAAAACAAACTGTACAAAAAGGAAAAGCTAACTGCTAAAGCTAGAATAAGAAAGAGACTCCAGGTCTGTGGACGCGGCATATGTACCTCAAAATCTCTGCTAGATCTCTTCGCCTCGAGGATGATACGCCTGGGTAGAACTACCTGGATCTGAACTCAAAACCGAACATCCCAGCAATTCAATTTAGCGTAAATAGACTTGGGGAAAGCAGTTAATAGGGAATCAGGGCGTTAAATTCTTAAGACGACTGGCCGGGTCGTCATATCCTCCTACACTTAAATATTCGTTCGTCCTCGAACGAGTATATAGACATGCCTGAAGTAGTGAAAAGATGAGGGTACTGGTTGCACACATCCCGCTCGGTCTCCCAAGTCGCCTCCTCAGCCGGTTGGCCTCGCCACTGAACCTTTACTGAAGCAATGTTCTTCGACCTCAACTTTCTGATCTACCTTTCCAATATAGCCACTGGCTCCTCAACATAGGATAGGTCCTTGTCCAATTGGACTGAACTGAAATCCAACACGTGGGACGGGTCATCGTGATATCTCCGAAGCATCAAAACATGAAATATCGGATGAACCCCGTCCAAACTGGGAGGCAAGGCAAGCTCATAAGCAACCTCCCCAACTCTCCTCAAAATCTCAAAAGGGCCAATAAACCTCGGACTCAACTTCCCTTTCTTCCCAAACCTCATGACGCCCTTCATAGGTGAAACCCGAAGTAGAACCCGCTCTCTGACCATATATGAAACATCACGAACCTTCCTGTCCGTGAAGCTCTTCTATCTGGACTAGGCTGTATGGAGTCTATCCTCAAAACTATGAATGGTGCACTCGGACTGTCCGTCCGTCTTGGGGTGAAATGTTGTGCTCAACTCCACCCGAGTACCTAGCTCCTGCTGCACAGCTCTCCAGAACCGCGATGTAAATTGAGTACCTCTGTCTGAAATAATAGAAACTGGAATACCATGCAGATGGACGATCTCCCAGATATAAATCTCCACCATCTGCTCCAATAAATAAGTGGTACACACAGGAATAAAGTGAGCGGACTTGGTCAGCCGATCCACAATAACCCAAATGACATCAAACTTCTTCAAGGTCCGTGGGAGTCCAGATACAAAGTCCATGGTGATGCGTTCCCATTTCCACTCCGGAATCTCTCTCTGCTGAAGCAACCCACCCGATCGCTGGTGCTCATACTTCGCCTATTGGCAGTTGAGGCATCTAGAGACATAACCAACTATATCTTTCTTCATCCGCCTCCACCAATAGTGTTGCCTCAAGTCCTGATACATCTTCGCGGCAGCCGGATGGATAGAATACCACGAACTATGGGCCTCTGCTAAAATCAACTCTTGAAGCTCATCAACATTGGGCACACAAATCCGGCCCTGCATCCTCAATACCCCATTATCTCCGATGGTAACATCTCTGGCATCACCACGCTGAACCTTGTCCTTAAGCACTAGAAAATGAGGGTCATCATACTGCCGCTTATTGATATGATCAAATAAGGAAGACCGGGAAACCACACAAGCTAGAACCCGACTGGGCTCCGAAAGATCCAATCTCACAAGCTGGCAGGCTAAGGCCCGAACATTGATCGCCATAGGCCTTTCTGACGCTGGTAAATATGCCAAACTCCCCAAACTTTCTGCCTGGTGACTCAAGGCATCCGCCACCACATTGTCCTTACCCGGGTGATACAGAATAGTAATATCATAATCCTTCAGCAACTCTAACCACCTCATCTGACGCATATTTAGATCATTTTGCTTAAATAAGTGCTGCAAAATCTGATGGTCAGTATAGATCTCACAAAGCACACCATACAAATAATGACGCCAGATCTTCAAGGCATGAACAATAGCAGCTAGCTCAAGGTCGTGTACAGGGTAATTCTTCTCATATATCTTCAATCGTCTGGACGGGTAGGCAATCACCCTTCCGTCCTGCATCAACACCATTCCGAGGCCAACTCTCGAGGCATCACAATAGACAGTATAAGACCCCGAACCGGTAGGTAACATCAAAGTTAGGGTTGTAGTCAAAGCTATCTTGAGTGTCTAAAAGCTCACCTCACACTCCTCTGTCCACTAAAATGGGGCACCCTTCTGGGTCAATCTAGTCAGAGGGGACGCAATCGATGAAAATCCCTCCACAAAATGATGGTAGTAGCCCGCCAAGCCAAGGAAACTACAAATCTCGATAGCTGAGGAGGGCCTAGGACAACTCTGTATGGTCTCCATCTTCTTTGGATCAACCCAAATGCCCTCACTCGATACCACGTGGCCTAAGAATGCCACAGAACTCAACCAAAACTCACATTTCGAGAACTTTGCTTATAACTTCTTCTCTCTCAGGGTATGAAGCGCAGTCCTCAGGTACTGCTCATGATCTTCCCGACTCCAAGAGTATACAAGAATATCATCTATCTAAATAATGATGAACGAGTCGAGATATGGCCTGAACACACTGTGCATCAAATGCATGAAAGCTGCTGGGGCATTGGTCAGCCCAAATGACATAACAAGGAACTCGTAATGGCCATACCGAGTCCTAATGGCAGTCTTCGGGATATCTTGCTCCCGAATCTTCAACTGATGCTAACCTGAGCCCAAGTCAATCTTAGAAAATACATATGGGCCCTGAAGCTAGTCAAACAGATCCTCAATACGAGGCAAATGATAATGGTTCTTCAATGTAACCTTGTTTAACTGGCGATAATCAATAGGCATACGCAAGAAACCTTCCTTTTTGTTTACAAACAATACAGGAGCACCCAGTGAAACACTAGGGCAAATAAAACCCTTATCAAGCAATTCCTACAACTAATCCTTCAACTGCTTCAAATCAGGAGGAGCAATACGATACGAAGGGATGGAAATGGGCTGAGTGCCCAGCAATAGATCAATGTTAAATCAATGTCTCTATCGGGCGGCATGCTTGGAAGATTAGCTGGAAATATATCGGGATAATCTCGTACCACTGGGACTGAATCAATAGAAGGGGTATCAACACTGACATCTCTCACATAAGATAAATACGCGGCACACCCATTCTCAACCATACGTTGAACTTTAAGTAAAGAGATAACTCTACTGGGAGTGTGATCTAAAGTACCACACCACTCAACACGCGGAATACCTGGCATAGCCAGCGTCACGGTCTTGGAATGACAATTAAGAATAGCAAAATGGGGCAACAACCAGTCCATGCCAAAGATAATATCAAAGTCAACCATACCGAGTAAAAATAAATCCGCTCTGATCTCAAAACCACGAATAGTAACCAGACATTGCCAATAAACGTGATCCACAACAATAGAATTGCCCACAGGAGTAGAAACATAAACAGTGGCACTCAAAGAATCCTGAGGTACACCTAAATGCTGAGCAAAGTAAGAAGACATATAAGAATAAGTAGAGCCCGAATCGAATAGAACTGATGCCTCTCTATGACAAACCAGTATGATACCAGTAATGATGGATTCAGAGGCAAAAACCTCGGTACGAGCAGGAATAGCATAATATCTGGCCCGGCCTCTCTCTCGAGGGCGGCCTCTATCTCCCCGACTTCCTCCCCTAGCCGGCTGGGCAGATGGGGTAGTAGCTGGAGCTGTGATCATGGCCTAAGAACTCTGCTGAGCATGCTGTGGCTGAGAAGTATGTGGGGGTGCACTCCTCCTAAGTTTGGGGCAATCCCTCACCACATGGCGGGTGTCACCACAGTTAAAACAAGCTCTGGGAGGGCGAGACGGCTGTGATTGGCTCGGGCCAGAGCTGCTGGACAGACCTCTGAAAGCACCCTACGCAGGAGGCACGCTAGAAACTGAATGTGCATAGTAAGGCTCCTGAGGTATAGGCGGAGCTGGAGCATTGCTGGCTGCTAGAAGAGCTGAATGAATGGTGCGACCCATATAACCCCTACCATGATGACCTACTGCCAGGGTACGGGCACCAGAGTAGTGACCCGACTCTCAAGACCTTTTGGCCTCCCTCTCCACTCGCTCCCTGGCAAGCATACCCTCGATCCTCCTAGCAATGCTCACTACCTGCTGATAATAGATGTCCATCTCCAACTCTCGAGCCATGCTAGATCTGATGGGCAGGGTAAGACCCTTAATGAACCTGTAAACTCTCTCACGGACTGTAGCAACCAAAGTCGATGCATTCCTGGACAACCTAGTATAGCGGATAGCATACTCCGAAATGATCATAGTACCCTAGCGCAAATGCTCAAACTTTGCGCACCATGCATCCCCGAGACTCTGAGGGACAAACTCTATCATGAACATATCTGAGAACTGGGTCCAGGTTAGTGAGGAAGCCTTGTCTTGACAGTCTATCTCATAAGTGCGCCACCAATCATAGGCGGCTCCCTAAAGCTGGAAGGCAGTGAAAGAAACCCCGATGGACTCTAATATGCCCATAGTGCGAAGAATACGGTGACACTCCTCTAGAAATCCCAAATCATCGTCTGATTCTAATGCTCTGAATATAGGAGGCTTGTATTCTTAAACCTCTCAAGCCTCAGCTGCTCATCCTCAGAAGTCACTTCCCTGTCCTCGGGCTGAACGGGCGCTATATGCAGTGCGGGAATAATCTCGGAAATCTGCTCAACATGCACTCACTGCTTAGGATTGCGGACAACAGGAGTATGTGCTCCTCCCCCAGCCTGAGATGTGGCTGCAACAAGGGGAAGCAACCCTGCCTTAGCCAAGGTGGTGAACATACTCATGAACTGAGCCAAAGTCTCCTGAAAAGCTGGAGTAGTAGTGGCAATAGTAGGCGTGCCAGGTTCTTGGGCTCCAGCTGGATCTGCTGGTGATGCCTCGTCGAAAGCTCGCATAGGTGCTCTGGCTACACCACGTGCGTGTCCTCTACCTCTACCCCAACTTCTGATGGCTGCAGTAGGGGGCGCGGGCACCTGATCATCTCGAGCAGCACGTGTCCTCACCATCTGTGAGAGAATAGAAGATAGAAGTTTAGAATTGGTGATGTCAAGATGTCGCACGACAAGGAAATCAAATGAAGTGAAAATGTTTCCTAACAGTTACATAGCCTCCCATAGATAAGTACAGACGTCTCCGTACCGATCAATGAGACTCTAATAAACCCGCTGTGTTCTGTGACCTCTATGAACCTAGAGCTCTGATACCAACTTGTCACGACCCCTGTTCACCCTCCGTGAACATGTCGTGATGGCACCTAGTCTTTATAACTAGGTAAGCCTAAAAATACGGTAAACAACATAGCTTGCAGAATAATTAATTAAAAACTGAACAACTAAAAAAAAACTATATATAAATGCCGCTCGGCATATACAACTCAATAATGCGGAAGTCTACAATATCACCCCAAAACCCGAAAACTCATGGGAACACATGATAACGAAAAGTAAATACATAGCTCTAACTTCAGAATGTCTAAAACGAACAGTACGAAAAGAAAAAGCTAACTGCTAAAACTAGAATAAGAAAGAGACTCCAGGTCTGCGGACGCGGCAGATGTATCTCGAAATCTCTGCTAGATCTCTCCGCCTCGAGGATGATACGCCTAGGCAGAACTACCTGGATATGCACATGAAAAACATGCGCAGAAAGGGCATGAGTACACCACAACAGTACTTAGTAACTGTCAAGCCTAACCTCGGTTGGATAATAACGAGGAAGATCAGAGCCCAACTGAGATAAAACAATATAAATGATAGGATAACAAAAAAAAATATAGATAAAGTCTACAACGAGGATCTAAACAGGATAAATAAGGAATACAGTAATGGAAAGCAGAAACAAGACAATATAAGGAAATGTTGCTCATAACAGGAATGATAACCGGGGATCTCTTGGTATCCCGAGGATCTCTTGGTATATTTAATAGAAATTCGGGGATCTCTTGATATCCCGAGGATCTCTTGGTATCCTTAATAGAAATTTGGGGATCTCTTAGTATCCCGCACTCTCAGTCCAGAACATATCACGTACATGGGATCTCCCGGGATGCCGTCCGTAGTCCCAAATTTAAAATATACATTATCAGCTCAAACAAACAAGAAAAATATTAAACTCGGAACAAGTAATAGTAAATTCTATCCTAACATGCTTCATGGAGTATAAACAAGACAGTTTAAGCAGATAGGTAAGTATGTCAACTAAACATGCTTCTCTAAGCTAACACGGGAGGGGCTTACAATTAGGATAAATAGATAAGCAAGAAAAACTCAATTGAAATACTTCAAGTAAAAATGGATTTTTCAACAATTAGCTCAATTACACACTCGTCACCTCACGTATGAGGCATCCAAATATCAAATATCATGTCCTAAGGGGAAAGGTCCCCCACATAAGGTTAGACAAGCCACTTACCTCGTACCGGAACAAAAATCAACTAGAAACCATGCCTTTGCACACGAGTATCCGACTCCAAATGGCCCAAATATATTCAATTCAATTACATATCGTAAATAACATCTCAAGCAACAGATTATACTATTAAATTTAAAGCTAAGATGCGAAATTAGGTAAAATGACCAAAATGTCCCTTAGGCTAACGTCTCGAAATCGGATGAAATTAACATTTTCAGAACCCTCGTACTCTCACGAATCTATACATAACAAGAACACTGTAATCGGAGTCCAAATGACCTCTCAAATCCTCAATTAAAGGTCTAAGAACATTTCCCCCAATTTCTACCAAAATTTCTAAATTAAATGTTGAAACTAACTAAAGATTGATGGGATATAACTAGAAAGGGTTAAAGAAACGTTACCCAATGATCTCATCTTCAAAACCCTCTCAAAATCACCCTCTCCCGAGCTCCAATTTGATTTTTCAACTTTTGAAACTAAACCCTCGATTTTCATATTTCACACCAATGGTTTCCGCTTCTGCGGTCAAGAGACCGCACCTGTGGTCCTGCTTCTGCGGACCATGTGCCGCTTCTGCGACTTTCCCTTAAGTTGTTAGGTTCCGCTTCTACAGTCTCATACCGCACCTGCGGAGTATATACCGTTTCTGCAATTTCAAACAAACAGCCTTGGGGCCGCATCTGCGATGATGATCTCGCAGGTGCGAAACCACATTTGCGATAAAATGTCCGCACCTGCAGAAAGTTGAGCGAGCACCTAATTCCGCTCCTGCGATGGCCAGGCCGTTTTTGTGGAACCCAAACCGCAGGTACGGTTATGACAGATACCAAAAAAAACTTCAGCAATCCTTCAACTCCAAAACCTTCCGTCAACCATCTGAATTTATCCCGAGGCCCCCGGGACCTCAACCAAAAGCACCAATAACACCTAATACCTCATTAAAACTTGTACCAACCCTTAAACAACCTAAAACAACATTAGAAACTCGATTAAATCAAGGATTTGAGCCTAAGAACTTCAAATTCTATCAAAACACGCTTTCGATCAAAAACCTAACCAAAACTCGTCCGAATGACTTGAAATTTTACACACACATCCCAAATGACATGACATAGCTACTACAACTTCCAGAATTCCATTCCGACCCTCGGATCAAAATCTCACTATCGGACCGGAAACTTCAAAAACTCAAACTTCGTCATTTCAAGCCTAAATCAGCTACGGACCTCTAAAACACATTCCGAACATGCTCCCAACCCCGAAATCATCTAACGGAGCTAACAGAACCATCAAATTTCCATTCCGAGGCCGTCTTCATACTATTACAACTACAGATAACTTTCCAACACTTAATCTCTCATTTAGAGACTAATTGTCCCAAAACTCTCCGAAACTCAAAATTGAACATCCCGACAATTCAAATTAGCATAAATAGACTTGGGGAATGCAGTTAATAGGGGATCGGGGCGTTAAATTATTAAGACGACCAGCCGGGTTGTCATATGCTCTCACATATCTATTATTATGTTTTGTATCCTCTCGTTTTCGAGACAGACTGTATTTTCTTTTTCAGACATTGTATGTAGCACTCATAGACAGTCCGTGGATATTGTGATACCGATTTTTGGGTATAGGCTTATATTGGCATTCTTGTACATATTTTGGTATTTAATTTGACTATATTTTTGCTTGATTTCATCTTCCTCTACTATTAAATGTTGATCACCTATTAATTTAAGTTATTTAAAAAGGATTTAAATGTATGAGTTAAGATTTCTACATTTCATGGCTTGACTAGCTTCTACGAGTATGCGCCATCACGACCCCCAAAGGAGGGAAATCCGGGTTGTGACAACATTGAAACTCAACATGACAATCAAAACAAATGCCAACAGATAATGGAAATAGATATGGTTGAAGCTCAACCAATAACTGAAGAGATGCTTCAAACACATGTCAAAGAGAAACTCAACATGACAATCAAAATAAATGCCAACAGATAATGGAAATAGATATGGTTGAAGCTCAACCAATAACTGAAGAGGTGCATCAAACATTTGATTCTATTCAAGTAGAAGGACGAAGCATTATAGAGATTGACAACGAACAAGTTTTGGGTACTCAAGTCTTAGAGAGTACATCGGTAATCGAAGAAGTTGCTGAAGATCAAATTTGAAACAAAAAGAATCACCAACTACGATATTAAGAGAAAATACTTCATTGGATGAAATAAAAGTGGGATCAGTATTTGACAAAAAGAAGAGTATAATTAACTATTTTTCGAATATAGCAATTAAAGGGCATTTTGAATTCAAGGTTGTTAGATCAAGCTCAACAAGATATTCGTTGAAATGCAATGATGATATGTCTAGTTGGTGTGTGCGTGCTTTCAAAATTAAAGATTCAACATTGTTCAAGATAGTAAAGATTGAGAAAAAGCATAACTGCTCTGTTAACACTATGAAAGCTGATCAAAGGCATGCAACTTCAAAGTAGATTAGTGGTTACATTATCAAAAATCGTTGAGACCCAAGGTTTGAAGTTACACCAGCTTTTGTCATGGCAGAGATGCAAAAATTGCATGGACTAGACATTGGGCATCACAAGGCGTCGACGCCCCCTTTTTTTCTTTCTCTCTAGAGCGAGATCGGGTACGACATTTGGGAGGACAACTCTATTCCCATTTGGGAATTGTTTTGGTTTTGGAATTGAAGAGTCGCCACCTGATGATTAAATGCATCAGGACACTAAGGGTTTCGAATTTGAAAACTAGAGTTCGGGTAAGGGATAGACATTATCTCGAGGGGAAGGTGTTACGAACCCCTCAAGATCCACTAGTGTGGTTCCTGGCCATACTACAATTGTGACTTTAAATGCAAACAACAAGTAGGCAAAATAAGAATTACAAATACAAAGAGGGATTTTCACATAATGGTTGCAAGGGATTAAGGAAGTTAAAGAGACTGAATTTTAATAGAGGAAGCAGTTTTACAATTTTTGAATAAAGGAGTAAAAAGAGAAATTTTTACATAGTTGCTGCAAGTTAAAAGCAGTATAAAAACTGGAGTTTGGCAAAATAAAATGGATACATAAGGGAAGGGGTCCTAGGTTTATACATAATATGGATCACCCCACACAACACCCGGTAACCGTTTATACACGTGATGTTATCGCGTGGTCATCATATCCATATCTACCCTTTCCCACCCCGTTAAGGTATTAAGCATGAAATGATATCATTAACTATAGCATGCTATTACCCATCCCAATCCTATAAGTCTTGGAGGCTTTTAGGACTACTAATCCTAAAGGGAGGAAGCTTGGCTTTTAGAGGTTTAAAAAAGGATAAAATTCTAGGGAGCCAATCAAAACACATAATGCAATTAATGGGGAGATAAAACAATTACAAGCTCAAGTAGGCCTCCTCAAATCACAAAAATCATGTAGTTTAGCACGTCTTGCATATACTGATTAGGTCCAAATTAGACTTAAGCATTAAGTGAACTGGTTCAACCCATATTTTTAGACAAGAAATCAGCATTAGGCTCGCCTGGTTGTAACTTATCGAAGACTGATGCAGTTAATTAACTACCTACTGGTTAGCCTAAGAGATAACCTATAGGCATGTCATCTACTGGTTTTAGAAATAAATAAGTAAACTGATTGTAGAAAGTTACCAGTTTTGACAGAATGATACGAGTTCTGCATTTGGTTACTACTGACAGGCTGATCTTAAAATGAGTGATTCAGATTTGGTTGATAGTTCCTATAGGCATGTTTTATAGTGTTGTTAATTTTAAACATTTTTTACAGGCGTAACAAGAGTGCAGAAATCCTACGAGCATGGTATCCAGGATGCAATTGATTATTATTTAACCTATAACTGTTTGCCTAATGATAGATGCAAAAATGCAGAATCTTAAAGACATGGTCTCTATATGCAGAATTCTTATGAGCAGGATGATATACAGAGTTCGTATAAGCATGCTTTCTACATATGACAGTGCAGAATTCCTATGAGCATGACTTCTATATATGAAAGTGCAGAATTCCTATGAGCATGATCTCTACATATGAAAGTAGGAATTCAAAGAAAATTCTTATAGGCAGGATATCTACCCTTAAGCATACATAAATATCCCTTCCCTTTTTACTAAAGCCCCATAAGTTATTACAAATTTATTACAGACCAAATGAATCAAACAGAAAATAAAATTACATTAAGAGCTTTGAAGCTACATCCAAGGACCCTAATTCAAACTCAATCTAACAATATGATGTGAACCAACTATCGGGATCCGATTCCAAAGACTTTCTCTTATATGGAGTGTGTCAAAGTTTCAAGGAGTTTCAAGAAATCCAGGCAATGCTTACACCCAAATATCATTACAAAACTGAATTGAAGTGCAGTGTAGGAGGGCCAGCCCTCCAATGTCCAAGTTCAAAGGGAACTCAAGGTCCCAAGGCAAGGCTCATTTGAGGGGGGAAGAACTTAGAAATTAGGAGCAAGTGTAAGTGCAATAGAGGGAATTAAGGGATGCCAAGGAAGGCTGGTGGTCATGCCTAGCAACATAGAATCCTAGCACACGCCTAACCAGCCTACTAGCCAAACATTGGAGAGTTAAGACTTATTGAAGGTCAAGCCATGGCCTGGGCAGTAATTAGGATACTGTCAGGCCAAGGACTTAACTCAGCACATAGAAGGGATTAGGGATAGGGATTCATATAGGAACAAAAACAAAAAAGGAAAAATACTTAGCATACGTTACAGAACATGAACATCAAACCACACAAAAAATGAAACTACAGAATAAACACATAGGGATGAGGCAAAAGTTTAAATAAAAAACATACCAATTTCAGATAGAGACAAGCAAAAGAGAGCAGTCGCCTTGCAAAGAATCCACAATACAAACAGCAAGAGAGAATACTTTGTGTGTAAGTATGAGTTCAGAAAAGACTCGGTGTTGGTTTTTCTCTTTGTGTCAATGAAAAAGCAGGTATTTATAGTGTGAGAAACATGCAGCAAATAAGGTAAGGAAACAATTAAGGAACTGAGTATCAATTAAGAATCAAGACTTGCTTTAATTAAGGAATTCAAATTCAAATGGTAAAAACTATTTAAGGAAAGAAATCAAATAAACAACTTGTGCAAAGTAGGCCATTAGGGGAAAATACATAGGTGTTTTAATTAAGGGAAGAAGTTTAAATTACACAGTTAACACAAATAAGGCAAGGATCCATCAGTATATAGTAAATCAAGGAGGTCAAAGATTTTTGTAAGTATTGGTCCATGAATGAACCAAGTCAGTAAAGCTAAGTAAAACTTTTACTCAAATCGAGTAATAGGGAAGTCAGCAAACATGGAAAGGAATCAATCAAACTTATAAAAGGAGGTATGAAATCAATCACAATTGACAGCCATTTAGAAGGGAAGTTCATCACATATAAAGAATACACAAGTAACAGGCATGAGAGGCTGAATTTAGGACAAAGTGAGAGTGTCATGCAATTGCAAAATAAGTAAGTAGTAGACTATAGGAATATGGTAGTCATCTCAGAGAAGAGGGAATATCAGATAGCATGCAAAAGGCCAAGTGAAAAGGTCATAAAGAGTTTAGCAAATGGGTTAGAATCATAGGAAGAAACAAAATTGAAGCAATGATTTTGAAACATAGTCGAGCAGTAGAGGAAACAACTTCAGGAACTCAAATAGGTCCAAAGAGACTAGGGTTTTCAAATCAAACACGTTCAGAGATAAGAAACAAATAAATCACGTAACAAGTAGCCTCAAAAACTCGAATGAACCAATTCTAGGGTTTTTACCATTAATCAAATCTAGAGATGAAAACAAGTAATTCAGGCAAAAAAAAAATATTAACGGAATAAGCACATAAATCATAAAGGAACACATACTTCCCAATAGAAAAAACTCATGAATAACATAATAAAAGATCAATCATGCAAAAAATACAGTAGAAGAACTCGTAAGAACAAGGTAGAAGAAACATATTAGGATCATAGAAGAGGCATAGTAAAAGAAACATATAAGAATCAAAGTAGAGCATGTTAAAAGTCAAAAAACCCTAAATCAGAGGAGGTGAAAGGTTTAAAAGCAAAGTTTTGAAAGAACCTTTTGAGAAAACATTTGAGACCTTAAGATAAACACAGATCTAGGACAGATCTAGAGAAATCAGAAGAACCTCGAAAGGTTAGGGTTTTTGAAGAAACCCAGAAGTGAGAAAGGCCTGGAAAACTTGTGGATCTAAGTCGGAGAAGTTAGACTCAAGCTCGAACGTCCATGATATGCCGGAGTAAAGCCGAAGAGGACCATGGAACCCTGAATCGAAGGAAACCTGGGTAGAGATCTTCAAGGTCAGGCCTTGAACCTTCAGAAAACCGGTGTATAAGAGCAGTAGGGGATGGGTGTAAGATCCCCATAGCTTTGGTGGTGGCCTGATTCCGGTGGATCTCCGGCAAGAGGCAGCTAGGGTTTGAGAACACTTGAGAGAATTTAAGAGAGTGAAGGGTTTCAGAGGCGGCGGTTGGTGAGAAATGAGGTAGGATAAAGGGGTCTTTTGAATTAATAAAGGAAGGGGATGATGGGAGCCGTTGATTTAAAAGATGAATGACTAGGGTTAAATGGGGACTGTGTTTGGGTATGATAGGAAAGGGTATGGGTCGTGTTATAATAAAATTGGGTCGTTTGATTAGGAGTGTGATTGGGGGTTAAATTGAGGCTACAATTACGATTGAAATGGCTATGTATCAAATAACTAATTTCTCCCCTTTAATTTATATAAAAATAGTTTAAAATGATTTTAAAACAAATTAAAAGCACTGAACTAATTAATAATATATAAACATTAATCTAAAAATACTTGGAATAATTTATAATTGTAAAATGCCGTTAATCGTAATATAGGCTATAATTGCAATTTTATGTAATTTTACTTTAAAAATATCAAGTAAATTTGTAAAAATATGCAAAAATCATCTTTATTATATTTTGGTGTAAATATGAGGATGGAAATAAATTATACAAAAAAATGGTAATTTTAAGAATAATTATGGTATTTTGTTCTACTAAAATAGACAATAAATCGATTTTGCAAATCTTAGAAAATTAGGAAAAAATACCAAAACTATTGGGCATGATTATATATGCATACACATACTATTTTGAGAATATTTTGGGTATATAAAATACATGGAAAAAAATTGGGTATCAACAACTACCCCTCTTTACCCGGGAAGGATGAAAGAGTTGTCGGGTAAAGATATGATGACCAATTTTGACCGAGAGAAATGACTTGTAAAGGTTTTGACCGAGTTATGGTTTCTGAGCTGCCTACATATCCCTGGTTTTACAGGAATCAGGTCATATGTAGTTCAGGATACATCGACGGAGTATGCCGATGGAGGTTTTCGAAGAGACGGGCGCAATATTTAGGTTGGGAAGGGTGGTTAGAGACTGATAATTTGCGAGAACCGGGGAGAGATCGCTCCTGCTGTAATGACCGTTGCCAGCTGATGTACCTGCAATTGAGTAATACAAGTTCCCATTGGACTATGAATGTTATCTTTGGACGATTAACATGGCGTCCTCAGACCATGACGTCCTGGGCCATGAAGCGCATAATAAAGGATTTGCTGGCTATGAAATGATGTTCTCGGGCCATGACAATGGTTCCTCCGAACCATGATGCCTTTGAATAATGATGTGCAGAATATAAAGCGGGGTCTTCGGGCCATGGCATGGCATTCTCGGGCTATGAAGATGGTGCCTCCGAACAATGACGCCCTTGGATGGTTTGGCGGTATTTCAGCCCATGAAATGCAAGATTTGGTGGTATTTCAGCCGATGTGAAGGATAAATCTAAAATGGCAATATTTCAGCCGATTGAAATTTAAATAAAGCTGGCGATGTTTCAGCCGATGTAGAAAACATGTAAATGGCAACATTTCAGCCGACATTTAAATAAAGCTGGCGATGTTTCAGCCGATGTAGAAAATGAAAATGGCAATATTTCAGCGAACAGGAATTTAAATAAAGCTGGCGATGTTTTAGCCGAGTTAGAAAAATGTAACTAGCGATATTTCAGTCGACAAAAAGCATAAGTATAGATGATGATGTGTGGATTTAAATATAACTGGCGATCTTTCAGCCGATACCAAGAATTAAATAAAGTTGGCAATATTTCAGCTGATGCGGAATTTAATAAAGTTTGGCGATATTTCAGCTGATTGCAAGACGTAAGTAAAAGGTGGCGGTATTTCAGCCATGCAAGAGAGATAAAGTGGCGGTATTTCAGCCATGCAGGATTTAAATAAAGTTGGCGATCTTTCAGCCATGCAGATGGAGACAGTGCTTAGTCTCGGAAGGCAGAATGGTAGCCTTATGCAATGCAAGGAAATGCAGGATGGAGACAGTGCTTAGTCTCGGAAGACAAAATGGTAGCCTTATGCAATGCAAGGAAATGCAGGATGGAGACAGTGCTTTGTCTCGGAAGGAAGAATGGTAGCCTTATGCAATGCAAGGAAATGCAAGATGCAGACAGTGCTTAGTCTCAGAAGGTAGAATGGTAGCCTTATGCAATGCAAAGAAATGCATGATGGAGATAGTGCTTAGTCTTGGAAGGCAGAAAGGTAGCCTTATGCAATGCAAGGAAATGCAGGATGGAGACAGAGCTTAGTCTCGGAAAGCAGAATGGTAGCCTTATGCAATGCAGAGAAAAAATGCAGGATGGAGACAGAGCTTAGTCTCAGAACCTCCTCCAACAACCCGGATGCTTCCTTCACCACGACACACCTTAATAGTCCCAAATCGGGAGTCCTCCTATATAGGATTCCTCCGCTGTGAAAGAAATGATTGGATAACCTCCGTAGTGTGTACTTTTGCGTAGTGTTTGCAAGTTCTGGATACTCTCCCGTCGACAGATATTTCTTAATGTCATGGAACCATGGTTTTCCATCCGCTTCTTCCTCGAGGTGAGCACAGTAAGCTGGTTGATCCTTGATTTTTATCGGGATAGGATCAATGAAGTTCTTATCTGGATGTTGAATCATGGATGACAGAGTGGCCAATGCATCGGCGAACTCATTCTGGATTGTGGGGTCATGCCGGAATTCTGTCGTTGTAAACCTCTTCCTCAACTCATGTACATGATGCAAGTATGGGAGTATTTTGGAATTCTTGGTTGCCCATTCTTCTCGAACCTGAAGTATGAGAAAGTCTGAATCCCCGATCACTAGTAACTCCTAAACGTTCATATCACTGGCCAGCTTGAGCTATAAGATGCAGGCTTCATACTCGGCCATGTTGTTGGTGCACGGGAACCTGAGTTTGGCAGACACCGGATAATGTTGGACTGTTTCTGATACTAGGACTGCTCCTATTCCAATGCCTTTAAAGTTTGATGCTTCGTCAAAAAACATTCTCCAGCCATCATAGGATTCTGCATTGTCTTCTCCTATGAAAGAAACCTCCTCATCGAGAAAATACGTCTTAAGAGGCTCGTATTCTCCTCCCACAGGTTTTTTGGCAAGATGATCGGCTAGTGCTTGTTCTTTGATCACTTTCTGTGTTACATAGACAATATCAAACTCACTCAATAGAATTTTCCATTTGGCTAGCTTGCCTATGGGTATGGGCTTCTGAAAGATGTACTTCAGCGGATCCATCCTTGATATGAGATAAGTAGTATAGGCACAGAAATAATGCCTCAACTTCTGAGCTACCCAAGTCAGAGCACAACAGGTGCATTCTAGCAGGGAATACCGGGCCTCGTATGGGGTGAACTTCTTGCTGAGATAGTAGATGGCTTGCTCCTTTCTCCCTGTTTCATCATGTTGTCCCAAAACACAACCAAATGCTCTATCCAGTACTGCAAGGTAGAGCAATAGTGATCTACCCGGTTCGGGCGGAACCAGGACTGGCGGCGTTGACAGTTATTCCTTGATTCTATCGAAAGCCTTTTGACAATCATCGGTCCATTTAGTGGCAGCGTCATTCTTCAACATCTTAAAGATTGGTTCACAAATGACGTTGGACTAGGCTATGAACCGGCTGATGTAGTTGAGTCTCCCCAAGAAACTCATAACTTCTTTCTTGTTCTTTAGATGTGGTAATTCTTGAATGGCCTTGACCTTCGACGGATCGAGTTCTATTCCCCATCAACTTACAATGAACCCAAGCAATTTTTCGGTTGGAACCCCGAAAGCGCACTTGGCGGGATTCAGTTTCAGGTTATACCTTCTCAATCTGTTGAAGAACTTTCTTAGATATTTCATGTGGTCAGTGGCTTTCTTGGATTTGATGATGACATCATCTACATACACCTCGATCTTTTTTGTATCATGTCATGGAAAATAGTAGTCATGGCCCTCATGTAGGTGGCCCCAACATTCTTTAATCCAAACGGCATCATCTTGTAACAATACATCCCCTACGGCGTAATGAAAGTCGTTTTCTCCACGTCTTCTTCATCCATCCATATCTGATGATACCCAGCAAAACAATCGAAAAATGATTGCAACTCGTGCTTGGCGCAGTTGTCAATCAGGATGTGTATGTTCGGTAAGGGGAAGTCGTCTTTTCGGACTGGGTCCTGGTAGTCGACACAGACTCTGACCTTCCCGCCCTTCTTCGGCACTGGCACAATGTTGGCGAACCATGTTAGATACTCCACTAGCCTGAGGACCTTGGCTTTGACTTGTTTGGTAACTTCTTCTTTGATTTTCAAACTCATGTCTGGCTTGAACTTTCTGAGTTTCTACTTTACCGGTGGACACGTCGGATCCGTTGGCAGTTTGTGAGCTATAATAGATGTACTGAAACCGGCCATATCATTGTATGACCAGGCAAATATGTCCTCATACTCTTTTAAGAACTCCGTGTACTCTTCCTTTTCTGATGGTGACAAGTGAACACTGATGCGCATTTCCTTGACATTCTCTGTATTCCCCAAGTTGATGACCTCGATTTCGTCTAGGTTAGACTTAGGTCTGTTCTCAAAATCCTCAATCTCTTTAACGACCTCTTCTGGTATCTCATCCTCTTTTGAGTATATGTCTGTTTGTTGTATTATCTCATCTCATGTCAAATTCATCGGTTCATCAAGATAAGTAATAATAATGCTTTTGGGGAGGGAAATAAAAAATAAAAAGGTAGCAAGTTAGTACGGATTCTGTAAAAAATATTGCAATATTTAAACACATAGTACAAGAATATAAATCGTGCCCTAAATTGGGTGCCTCGCTGTGCCCTAGGTAGGCCTAGCGACAAGCTGATTTGGAGAACTTATAATGCTAAATGCCTCATTTTATTGATAAAAATAAAATGAATCCCAAAACGACACTAAAATTGCATAAAGTAAAATATCACTAATGGCCATTGGCCTTATTACATTTCAAAGCGAAAAAAAAAGAAACTCCTAACTATTTGGTCCCAGAAGGACCTTCCCTAGACTCGGCATCTTTGGCTCCATCGAACAGCATCACCAGCTCACGCAATCCCAGCAGTAGATAAGCCCTAGCCAAATGTCCTCCTTCATTACCCTCAGCATTTTGGCAATTCTCGATCCTCCGAATGAACTTCCCTTCCAGCTCTACTAACCCTCACTCCAAATGCCCCAGGCGCTTGTTGGCTCTGACAACCATATCCTTCCATTCCTCGATCAACTTTTGATTAGCCTGTTGAATCTACTGATGCTCACTCTCGCACTCCCTGATTCTTTTGCACAACTAATTGTACTTAACCTGTATCTCAGCTCTTTCGTATATGACCCTATGACCTCGAGTAGACCCGGGTTGTCCTAACCCAACATGATCTTCTTCTAGCCAACTAGGATAGTATGAGGTGTAGCCGACATGATATCTGCCAGGCTCTATGGAATCCTTTTCTAGGATGATCTTACTATTCCACATGTGTTGAGCTTGACATTTGTATGCGTTGTCGTCGTCTTGGAAATCAGCCCTGAAATGACTCATCTTCTCGACCTTTGGTATGACTTGCTTTCTTCCTGCCTACCTCACTACTCGGAGAGGGACATAGGGATAAGTTCCCCTCAGACCCATGAGTATAAGAAATGGAGCGTCCAGAGAGCGGATGATGAACTCTTCAGTGGGGAACCATTCGAACATCCACTGCACCTTGTCTTCTTTCAAGTTTTCAAACAACTCTACCCATCCTCGAGCATCCCCCGGCCGAGCAAACATGTCAGGCATATAGTTCATTCTATTGGGATGGTGAAAGGCTATATGATCATACCACAGCCTTCGCGGAATCTCTTGACGGTATGGACCCTTTTGGAGATGTTCTATAAGCCAAAGTTGAAGTAATAAGTTGCAACCTATAAAATGACTGGCCCCTCGTTGACAATTTCCCAAAGCTCGGTAGATCTCCGCAACAATCATGGGCACTATGCTGAAATGTTGCCCTTCAATCCCCTCCATTAGTGTCTTGGCGACCATGGCTTGTCTGGTATGGATCCTAGCCTTCTTCATGGGAAACACTATCATTCCCAGGAAGCAGAACATGAAGATGAAAACTCTTCTGTGGATATACCCCAATGATGTGAGGGTGAATTCATCTGGATAGGTGCGGTAGGACTTGCTATGACCTTACTTCTCGTACAGGTAGTCCAAAGGAATATAGGAGTCCTTCAAACAAGTCAAATCTGAATTTTTCTTCAGCCCCATTATTTTGAAGAAACCCTTACCCTTGTGGTTTTCTGGCATGAGTAAACCTGGGGTCTCCCAAGGAATACCGGCTAACCCACCTATTTCCTCGAGCAATGGCGTCATTTCAAGGTCCCCAAATCGTAATACTAATCTATCACTGTCCCAGAATAAGGTCGCAGCCTCTATGATTTTGTTGTCCGGCAAAATTTCCAAAAGAGAAGGTAAGTTTCGCAAATACTTGCGGACAAGAGTCCGATCACTGGAATGAATGTCCTCCCACCATCTTAACAACCTTGGGTGAATATTGGTTACCAAGCCAAATCTATGGATTTCGTGCCTCATTTCCTGCAAAACAAAGCGTTAGTCCCTCACCCCCGCCGGACTCGACTATTTAAATAAATAATTGGCATAAACAACATTTAGTCCTCCAAATAAATTCACAGAGTATGGTGTTGTCTGTTTGGGTTCCAGGGGAACCCACTGGACTTTGGATAAGGCTATCTTAAAGAGTCATTATGTGGACAACATAACCGACTCGACTAGGTTTGATAGTGATGCATGAACAGTTAAACAGAATAAGGTTTCTATGCGGTGCTAGAGCGGTACCCTTGAGCGGACAACTCAAGAGGGAGAGGCATAGAACCGTCGACTGCACCACTGATCAACTAGTTTTATCGCAAATACGCCTTTGCCAAAATTTAGGGGGTAATAATATTGGAAGATCGCAACCACTCATCTAACGTTGCTATGGTATTTGTTTGGCACGAGTGGAATATGATGTTGAAGATGCAATTACAAGAATTAAACAAATTGTCACGTATTTTCACGTTCATAATGATTACAACAATTGCTCAAAAATTACAACGGTATTGAAGGAAAGCAGTAAATGAAAGCGTTAAAGAAAAGAAACAAAAAGACAAGTCAGTTTCGAATAAAGGTATTAAACAAAGAAATAAAGAAAACAGTAAAGTCACATATAACATTCAATGGTAGAAGCCTAAAGAATCCCCAGCAGAGTTGCCATGTTGTCGACGCCCCCTTTTTATACCTCACTCTAGAGCGAGATAGGGTTTACGACATTTGGGAGGACAACTCTATTCCCGTTTGGGAATTGTTTTTTTTTGGAATTGAAGAGTCTCCACCTAATGATTAAGTGCACCAGGACACTAAGGGTTTTGAATTTGAAAACCAGAGTTCGGGTAAGGGCTAGACATTATCTTGAGGGGAAGGTGTTAGGCACCCCTCAGGATCCACTAGTGTGGTTCCCGGCCATGCTACAATTGTGACTTTAAATGCAAATAACAAGTAGGCAAATAAGAATTACAAATACAAATAAGGATTTTCACATAATGGTTTCAAGGGATTAAGGAAGTTAAAGAGACCGAATTTTAATAGAGGAAGAAGTTTTAAAATTTTTGAATAAAGGAGTAAAAAGAGAAATTTTTACATAGTTGCTACAAGTTAAAAGCAGTTTAAAAACTGGAGTTTGGCAAAATAAAATGGACAAATAAGGGAAGGGGTCAATATGGATCACCCCACACAACACCCGATAACCGTTTATACACGTAATGTTATCGTGTGGTCATCATATCCATATCTACCCTTTCCCACCCCGTTAAGGTATTAAGCGCGAAATGGTGTTGTTACCTATAGCATGATATTACCCATCCTAATCCTATCAGTCCTGGAGGGTTTTAGGACTACTAATCCTAAAGGGAGGAAGCTTGGCTTTTAGAGGTTTAAAAAAGGATAAAATTCTAGGGCGCCAATCAAAACACATAATGCAATTAATGGGGAGGTAAAACAATAAAAGGCTCAAGTAGGCCTCCTCAAATCACAAAAATCATTTAGTTTAGCACGTCTTGCATATACTGATTAGGTCCAAATTAGACTTAAGCATTAAGCGAACTGGTTCAACCCATATTTTTAGACAAGAAATCTGCATTAGGCTCGCCTGGTTGTAACTTATCGAAGACTGACGCAGTTAATTAACTACCTAATGGTTAGCCTAAGAGATAACCTATAGGCATGTCATCTACTGGTTTTAGAAATAAATAAGTAAACTGATTATAGAAAGTTACCAGTTTTGACAGAATGATACGAGTTCTGCATTTGGTTACTACTGACAGACTTATCTTAAAATGAGTGGTTCAGATTTGGTTGATAGTTCTTATAGGTGTGTTTTATAGCGTTGTTAATTTTAAACATTTTTTACAGGCGTAACAAGAGTGCAGAAATCCTACGAGCATGGTATCTAGGATGCAATTGATTATTATTTAACCTATAATTGTTTGCCTAATGATAGATGCAAAAATGCATAATCTTAAAGACATGGTCTCTATATGCAGAATTCTTATGAGCAGGATGATATACAGAGTTCGTATAAGCATGCTTTCTACATATGACAGTGCAGAATTCCTATAAGCATGATTTCTATATATGAAAGTGCAGAATTCCTATGAGCATGACTTCTATATATGAAAGTGCAGAATTCCTATGAGCATGATCTCTACATATGAAAGTGGAGGAATTCAAAGAAAACTCCTATAGGCAGGATATCTACCCTTAAGCATACATAAATAACCCTCCCCTTTTTACTAAATCCCCATAAGTTATGACAAATTTATTACAGACCAAATGAATCAAACAGAAAATAAAATTACATCAGAGGTTTTAAGCTACATCCAAGGAGCTTAATTCAGACCCAAGGTCTAACAATATGATGTGAACCAACTGCCGGGATCAGGTTCCAAAAACTTTCTCATATCTGGAGTGTGTCAAAGTTTCAAGGAGTTTCAAGAACTTCAGGCAATGCTTACACCCAGATATCACTACAGAATTGAGTTCAAGTATAGTGTGGAAGGGCCATCCCTCCAATGTCCATGTTCAAAGGGAACTCAAAGTCCCAAGGCAAGGCTCATTGGAGGGTGGCAGAACTCAGAATCTAGGAACAAGTGTAAGTGTAATAGAAGGAATTAAGGGATGCCAAGGTAGGCTGGTGGTCATGCCCAGCAACATAGAATACGGGCACACCCCTGACCAGCCTACTAGCCAAACATTGGAGAGTTAGGACCTATTAAAGGTCAAGCCATGGCTTGGGCAGTAATTAGGATACTGTCACGCCAAGGCTTTAACTCAGAACATAGAAGGGATTAGGGGTAGGGATACATATGGTAATAGAAGCAAAGAAGGAAAAATACTTAGCATAAGTTACAGAACATGAACAACAAACCACACAAAAGAATAAAACTACAGAATAAACACATAGAGACGAGGTAAAAGTTTAAATAAAAGACATACCAGTTTCAGAAAGAGACAAGCAAAAGAGAGCAGAAGTCTTGCAAAGAATCCACAGTACAAACAGCAAGAGAGAATACTTTGTGTGTAAGTGTGAGTTCAGAAAAGACTCGAGTGTTGGTTTTTCTCTTTGTGTCAATGAAAAACTAGGTATTTATAGTGTGAGAAACAGGCAGAAAATAAGGTAAGGAAACAATTAAGGAATTGAGTATCAATTAAGAATCAAGACTTCCTTTAATTAAGGAATTCAGATTCAAGTGGTAAAAACTATTTAAGGATAAAATCAAATAAACAACTTGTGCAAAGTAGGCCATTAGGGGTAAATACATAGGGGTTTTAACTAAGGGAAGAAGTTTAAAATACACGGTTAACACAAATAAGGTAAGGATCCATCAGTATATAGTAAATAAAATAGGTCAAAGATTTTTGTAAGTATTGGTCCATGAATGAACCAAGTTAGAAAAGTTAAGGAAAACTTTTACTCAAATCGAGTAATAGGGAAGTCAGCAAACATGGAAAGGAATCAATCAAACTTATACAAAGGAAGTATGAAATCAATCACAATTGACAACCATTTAGAAGGGAAGTTCAGGACATATAAAGAATACACAAGTAACAGACATGAGAGGCTGAATTTAGGACAAAGTGAGAGTGTTATGCAATTGCAAAATAAGTAAGTAGTAGACTATAGGAATATGGTAGTCATCTCAGAGAATAGGGAATATCAAATAGCATACAAAAGGCCAAGTGAAAAGGTCTTATAGAGTTTAGCAAAGAGGTTAGAATCGTAGGAAGAAACAAAATTGAAGCAATGATTTTGAAATATAGTCGAGCAGTAGAGGAAACAACTTCAGGAACTCAAATAGGTCTAAAGAGACCAGGGTTTTCAAATCAAACACGTTCAGAGATAAGAAACAAACAAATCACGTAACAAGTAGCCCCAAAAACTCGAATGAACCCCAAATTCTAAGGTTTTTACCATTAATCGAATCTAGATATGAAAACAAGTAAGTCAGGCAAAAAAAAACATTAACAGAATAAGCGCAGAAATCATAAAGGAACACGTACTTCCCAGTAGAAGAAACTCATGAATAACAAAATAAAAGATCAATCATGCAAAAAATACAGTAGAAGATCTCGTAAGAACAAGGTAGAAGAAACACCGTAGAAGAAACACATAAGGATCATAGAAGAGACATAGTAGAAAAAACATATAAGAATCACAGTAGAGCATGTTAAAAGTCAAAGAAACCCTAAATCAGAGGAGGTGAAAGGTTTAAAAGAAAAGTTTTGAAAGAACCTTTTGAGAAAACGTTTGAGACCTTAAGATAAACACAGATCTAGGACAGAGCTAGAGAACTCAGAAGAACCTCGAAAGGTTAGGGTTTCAGAAGAAACCTAGAAGTGAGAAAGGCCTGGAAACTCGTAGATCTAAGCCGGAGAAGTTAGACTCAGGCTCGAACGACCATGATATATGGAGTACAACCGGGGACAACCATGGAACCCTGAATCGAAGGAAACCTAGGTAGAGATATTTAAGGTCGGGCCTTGAACCTTCAAAAAACTGGTGTATAAGAACACCAAGGGGTGGGTGTAAGATCCCCATAGCTTTGGTGGTGGCCTGATTCCGATGGATCTCTGGTATGAGGCGGCAAGAGGCAGCTAAGTTTTGAGAACCCTCGAGAGAGTTTGAGAGAGTGGAGGGTTTTAGAGGCAACAGTTGGTGAGAAATGAGGTAGGGTAAAGGGGTCGTTTGAATTAAAAAATGAAGGGGACGAGGGGAGTCGTTGATCTTAGAAAGGGGATGAGGGGAGCCGTTGATCTAAAGATCAACGACTAGGATTAAATGGGTTAAACGGGGACCGGTTTTGGGTATGACAGGAAAGGGTATGGGTTGGGTTATAATAAAATTGGGTCGTTTGATTAGGAGTGTGATTGAGGGTCAAATTGAGGCTACAATTGCAATTGAAATGGCTATGTATCAAATAACCAATTTCTCTCCTTTAATTTATATAAAAATAATTAATAATAATTTTAAAATAATTTAAAAGCAGTGAACTAATTAATATTATATAAACATTAATCTAAAAATACTGTAAATAATTTATAATTGTAAAATGCCATTAATCGTAATATAGGCTATAATTGCAATTTTATGCAATTTTTGTTTAAAAATATCAAGTAAATTTATAAAAATATGAAAAAATCACCTTTATTATATTTTGATGTAAATAAATTATACACAAATGGTAATTTTAAGAATAATTATGGGATTTTGTACTACTAAAATAGACAATAAATCGATTTTGCAAATCTTAGAAAATTAGGGAAAAATACCAAAACTCTTGGGCATGCTTATATATGCATACACATACTATTTTGAGAATATTTGGAGTATATAAAATACATGTGGAAAAATTGGATATCAACACAAGGCATGGCGCGCTATTTAACTTGCTTCCGTTTTAATAAGAGGAACTCCCGAAGAGAATTATGAATTATTGTCTTCATACTTATATATCATCAGAAGTAAAAACACGGGAATATATACTAACATAAAGATACACGACAACAACAGGTAAACAATCAAAAAAAAATTTATTAGTACATTTTATAAAATTTAGGACATGCTGTCTTTAACCAGTTAACTTCTGAGTTGTAACCAGAAGTTCAGGACTGGCTGTCCTTAACTTTTGAACTTGTAATTAAAAGTTATGGACTGCCTGTCCTTTACTTTTGAACTATAACTCAAAGTTAAGGTCCTTAAATTTATAACTTGTAATTCTAAGATAAGGACTGACTATCCTTAACTTTTAACCTTGTAATCTGAAGTTCATGACTACCTATCCTTAACTTCTGTTAACCTTGTTTTATATTATATTTTCAGGTTCTTTTTTATATATTTTATGCATATTGATCATTAATATCTAGTTGGAATCATTGTAGACCAGTGATTGCTATTGATGCAAATTTTTTAAAGTCAAATTTTCATGGTGTTTTAATGATTTAAGTTTCAAATGATGCAAATAACCAAATTTTTCCACTAGCCTTTGGAATAGTAGAATATGAAAATAACAATTCCTATGAGTGTACTTTAGTCAGCTTCGCAATACAATTGAGAGCCGCGAGAATTTAATTTTTTTATCAGACAGCCATCAAGCTATTGCATATGGTATTGCAAAGGTATATCCTGAAAGCCATCATGGGATTTGCATCTATCACTTGGAGCAGAACCTAAAGCGAAAAAAGGTGAAAAGTGAGTTCATAAAACTTTTCCAAAGTGCTGCAAGAGTATACAGGCGAAAAGAGTTTGATCTATACATGTAAGATATAGCAAAAGTAGATAAGAAGACTTATGACTACTTGATAGAAGAACCACAAGAAAGGTGGGCATGTTCTTGTAGTCCACTACGGAGATATGACATGCTCACAACAAATATAGTTGAGTTAATGAATTCTGTCCTATTAGAAGCAAGGGAGCTGCGTACATTAAGAATAATGGATTTCATTCAAGTGAAGCTAAAACGTTGGTTTTATGAAAGAAAAATGAAGCAGAAGGAACTTTTTATGATGTTTCTTGTTGGGTAGAGGAGGAATTGAAGGAAAAAAATATATTTAGCATTTACTTTGAATGTAAGTATTATGTTCTATGTTTAGATTATGATTTTAATATAATTTAACATAATGTATGAACTTATAATTTTTCAACATTGAAGGTCTTCCCTGTTGATTCATGGTGTTCTATAGTTGAAGAAGAAAGAATAACTTTCTTGGTGTACTTAAACAAAAGAACATGTAATTGTTTTCTGTTTCACTTTGATGAATTACCATGCATACATGCAATTGCAACTATCGAGAAGAGAAACATCAAGAAGTACAACTTTTGCTCGCACTGGTACTTAAAGGAATCTTGGCTGAAAACTTATGAAAGACAAATACATCCTGTAGGACATACTGATTCTTGGATTGTACTAGAGAGTGTTAAGTCACAAATTGTTAAACCTCCAGATTTCAAAATTCCACCAGGTAGAAGGCAGAAGAAAAGGCATATTCCAGCTACTGAGTCATCAAAAATAACATTCAAATGTGGTCGTTGCAGAAGAATTGGTCATAATAGAACAACTTGTATATATTCTCCTGTCATGACCCTAGTTCACCCTCCATGAACATGTCGTGATAGCACCTAGTTCCTAAAACTAGGTAAGCCTAACAATGCGGAAATTCAATATAACTCGCGGAAATAATTAATCAAAACGGAACATATGTAAAAATAACAGTTGCATATAAGGCCGCTCGTCCTATACAAGTCATAATAAGTGCGGAAGTCAAAATCTCAACCCAAAACCCGAAAATTCACGGGAACCACAGGCTAACAGAAACATAGTACTGTGCTCTAACTCCATAGTATCTAAGCAACTGAGAGAAAAGGAATAAACTAAATACTAAAGCTGGAACAGAATAGAGACTCCTGGTCTGCGGACGCGGAAGATACACCTCGAAGTCTCCGTGTATCTCCTCGCCTCAAGGATATTGCGCTTGAGTAGAGGTACTTGGATAATCTGCACATGAAAAACATGCGCAGGAAGGGCATGAGTACACGATAGCGGTACTCAGTAAGTGCCAAGCCTAGCCTCGGTTGGGTAGTGATGAGGAAGGTCAGGGCCCTACTGAGGTAAAATATAATAATAAATTAAAAGTATGAAAGAAATAGCAGTAATAATTGTGAGCACGTGATTTTTGCTCTCACGATAATTACTCCCAAAAGTATAAAATAAAATAGTTTTGTATCGCATTTGAGTTCTGTGGATTGTGTGTTATCTTTCTTTAGCACCTTGTATGTGTGTTTATTTTTGAACTAATTAAAAATACAAAAAATACGTGTTGCATGTATTTTTAAATTAATTAACCATAAAGTGGTTAGAAGAGAAATTATAAAAAATATGCACTATTGCATTGTTGTCATTTGAGTTGAGTCAAAATGTGTGATTTGCATTTTTTATTAGTATATTAATTAATAGGTGTGTATTTTTCATCTCTTTTAATTTGATAAAGTGTGTTTAAATTTTGGCTAGGCAAGAAAGGTGGGAAAATGGCTAAAAATGCAAAGAACCCAGGCCCAAACCAGCATCTGGCCCAGGCCACAGGATGCTGGTCTCAGAGACGTCAAAACGACGTCGTCTCCAGGCCTTCCATCAGGACCGTTGATCGAACAAATCTAACGGTCCAGTTCAAATCATTCATTAAACCAAACGACGCCGTTTAAGGGCACTCAATCTGAGCCGTTCATCTCCTTTAATCCAACGGTCCCAGGCTCCCCTCGCGACCCGTTTCATGTCGACCCGTTCATCTCTGAGACCGACCCAGTCTCATTTAAATGAGACGACGTCGTTCGTCACCTGGCAAGAGATCCTGGCCATCAATTTTACTTGATCCAACGGCCAGGATCCCATCTTCTATTTCCTATATAACCCTACCCTCACACCCCACGCCCCTGAACCAGACCCCCCCATTTTGTCTCTCATCGTCTCTAACCTCAGAGACGAAACCAAGAACCCTAGTTTAGCCGCCACCCTTCCCTTCGCCGTAAACTCGGCGGCAACGATGCCCCTGACCTCCACCTTAACACCCTAAGACCACTTAACCACCCTGAATCCAAATCCACGAACAGTTAACCTCGAATCGACCTGCATCTTCTCGAATATCAATTTGAAGATTCGAGCAGAAAACCAATCGACCCCAACCAAGCCCAAATTCATACCAGGCGTTCCCCTGACCTTCCGCATAACCAAACCAAGCTTGGTTTGGTTCGAATCTGACCAAAAAATCACGAACCCCAAATCGACTTCATGAACCCTAGAAATCTAAGTAGGAAGTTCCAGTAGATTCAATGGACTATTGAGGTCCGATGGACCTTAGTTTGGGTGTTCTCAGTTGAGAACACCCTAGTTAAGGTCCATTTGGCTTCAAATTTTTGAAGTTCCAGTCAAAGTTCGAGTGTTCTGGAATTTCTTGAGGTAATTTTCCTTTTCTTTGGTTCTTTCTGGTGCTGTCTGCTATTTGTTCGTTTTAGTTTTAATTTTAGTTAATTTTTCACCTTTAGTATCCGACTATTCTGTTCATCTCCAGCTAAGACCCTTTTATTTGGTCAATTTTTCTCTAGTCACAAACGAATAGGATATGAACTATATATTCGATTTGATAATATCGTCAAAATAATTAACTAGGATATTTTCTTTAACTTTAGAGACAAGAATAAATAGAGAATCGTAGTTGCTTTAGGATCGGCCTTAATAAAAGAACGAGATGAGCCTCGCCGCATTAAACACCTAAATGTGGGGCCCTCGATAATAGCTTATAAAAACTCAGACTTGAAAAAAATAAAACCATTTAGTAAATATCATGGTTTTTCCCGAAGTTAATAAATGCGTAGAAGCTTTAGGCGCGAAATAATAATATCTTACATCCTTAAACCAGGGTGCACATTTATGTGACCCAAATCTAAATCTCAACGAAATTGAAATGTGTTGAAGGCCATAGGCGTACTGGTGCGGTGTGGCCCGAAATACATTTCCATGACGTTGCAAATTCTCTTAAAAAATAATAATAAAAGCAATTTATTAGCTTTTAAACAATAATAAGACGAGCCTCGCCAAATAACAAACAAATAGCGGGGCCCTCAATAGGTGATTACTTCAAATACTTAGGTTCCGGGACGTGCCGTTTAACTAATTTCACGGCCTTCTCAAAATAACGATGCGTTAGTCACTTTAGGCGCGCTTTTAAATAAATTATTTCCCTAAACTCGGGTGTACATTTATGTAACCCAAATCCAAGTCAAAAGCCATAGGCTTACTGGTACGGTATGGTCCAAAACACATTTTCACGACGTTGCAACTCTCTGTTAAAATAATAATGATAATATTAAAATGGTTAAAAGTTAAAAAACTCGCACATAGGTTAAAGCGTATAAAATCAGATAATTCAGCCGAATATAACAATTGAGCGACCGTGCTAGAACCACGGAACTCGGGAATGCCTAACACCTTCTCCCGGGTTAACAGAATTCCTTATCCGGATTTCTGGTTC
>MU690523.1:98527-111199 GCA_026770625.1 Nicotiana glauca
TTCACGGACTATTAAATAGAGTCAAAACCTTTCCTCGATTCGGGATTCAACCGGTGACTTGGGACACCATAAATCTCCCAAGTGGCGACTCTGAATCTCTTAATAAACGAATCCCGTTTCGATTGTCCTTCAATTGGAAAAACTCCCTTCCACCACGCCCTTCGCGGGGTGCGGTAGCGCCGAAAGGAGGTGTGACAATAATGAGTACAACAGTGGAATAAAAAAAGTTAAACAAAGCAATATGAAATATGCAAAGAACGGAACAACCATAGAATAAGTACAGCCCAATATCAATGGCAACAATGAGGATCTCCCAGGATACCATCCTATAGTCCTTTTCTCAACTATCCAGTGAATCTCCCGGGATACCGTCTCGTAGTCCATCACATATGTAAATCCGAAGGATCTCCCGGGATACCGTCCCGTAGTCCAACCATCAATATGCAGGGGGATCTATCAGGAATCTAACCCACAGTCCCAAAGTAGAAGTGCAAGGGGATCTATCAGGAATCTAACCTACAGTCCCAAAGTAAAAGTGCAGGGGGATCTACCGGGAATCGAACCCGTAGTCCCAAAGTAAACAAACAAAGGGGGGAGCTATCGGAATCCCACATCCGTAGTCCCAATATAAATGCACAATCACAACCAGAAGATATATAGAAATGATGTACCAACAAACAAGCAATAGGTAGTACTGTCCTAGCATGCTTCACGTAGTACAATCAATGCAACTTAAGAAATTAGGCAAGTTAAATCAACTAAACATGCTTTCCTAATCTAGAACATGTTATAATTGCAAGTAGAATAAAGCAAATATGAAAGAAACTCAATCTCAGTATCTTAAGTAAAAATAGGATTTTCAACAATTTGGCACAAGTAGGCGCTCGTCACCTCGCGTACAAGGTACTCAAAATAACAAATAACTAATCCTAAGGGGAAAGGTCCCCCACACAAGGTTAGACAAGCCACTTACCTCAAACCGGCTCAAAATCAACTAGAAGTCACACGTTTGCCACGAGTATCCGATTTCAAATGGCCCAAATCTATTCAATTCAATTACACATTGTAAATAACATCGCAAACAACTGGTTTTACTATTGAATTCAAAGCTACGACGTGAAATTAGGTAAAATAATGAAAATACCCTTCAGGCCAATATCTCGAAATCAAGAAATTTTCATATTTTCAGAACCCTCGTACTCTCACGAGTCCAACCATATAAAAATCTCCCAAATCGGAGGTCAAACACCCCCTAAAAACCCAATAGTTTAGCCTATGAAGTTTCACCCAATTTTCTCCAATTTTTTATCCCAAATTCGAATTTTAAATGATGGATTTAACTACAAAATTATGAAATATAACTAGAAGGGATTAAAGGAACGTTACCCAATAGTCTTCTCTTCAAAACCCACTAAAAATTGCCTTTCCCCGAGCTCAATTTGATTTTTCTAACTTATGAAATCTAACCCTCGAAATTTCTATATCTGCACAGGCATTTCCGCTTCTGCGGTCCCGCTTATGCGGAAAACGAGCCGCTTCTGTGAATTTCACTAAAAAGCGACGTCTGCTTCTGCAGTCCAATAACCTCTTATGTGGTTCCGCTTATGCGGTTCCGCATGCGGATTTCTTACCACTTCTGTGGTTTCAAACAAAAACCCAAGGGCCGTATCTGTGACTATTATCTCGTAGGTGGGTAGCCGCTTCTGCGATTAAACTTCCGTACCTGTGGAAACTGAAGAAACACTCGAATTTCACTCCTGCGATGGACATGCCGCTTATGCAGAGCCACACCTGCGGAACCCAAACCGCAGGTCGGTTATGATAGGTACCAGCAGTCTTCAGCAATTCTTCAACTTCAAAAACCTTCCATCAACCATCTGAATTCATCCCGAGGCCCCCGGAACCTCAACCAAAAAACACAAATAGCACTTAATATCCTATTCAAACTTGTACCAATCCTTAAAACACCTTAAACAACACCAGAAACCCAAATTAATCAATGATTTAAGCCTAAGAACTTTAAATTATAACAAAACACGCTTTCGATAAAAAACCTAACCAAACCTTGTCCGGATGACCTAAAATTTTGAACACACGTCCCAAATGACATGAGAGAGCTATTGCAACTTCAAGAATTCAAATCCGACCCTCGAATGAAAAACTCACTATTGGACCCGAAACTTCGAAAATTCAAACATCGGCATTCCAAGCCTAAATGAGCTACGGACTTGCAAAATACATTCTGAACACGCTCCCAACCCCAAAATCAACTAACGGAGCTAACGGAACTTTTGGATTTCCATTCCGAGGTCGCCTTCACACTGTTCCGACTACGAGCCATATTTTCAACACTTAAGCTCTTATTTAGGGATTAAGTGTCCCAAAACTCTCTGAAACCCAACACCGAACATCCCGGAAAACTAAAATAGCAGAAATGAACTTAGGGGAAGCAGTTAATAGGGTATCGGGGCGTTAATTCTTAAGACGACCGGCCAGGTCGTCACATCCTCCTACACTTAAACATTCGTTCGTCCTCGAACTAGCAAAGAGAACATATCTGAAGTAGTGAAAAGATAAGGATACTGGCTGCGCATATCCTGCTCGATTTCCTAGGTCGCCTCCTCAACCGGCTGGCCCCGCCATTGAACCTTCACTGAAGCAATGTTCTTTGACCTCAACTTTCTGATATGTCTGTCCAATATAGCCATTGGCTCCTCAACATAGGATAGATCCTTGTCCAACTGGACTAAACTGAGATCCAACATGTGCGACGGGTCACCGTGATACCTCCGGAGCATCGAAACATGAAATACCGGATGAACATCGGCCACACTGGGAGGTAAGGCAAGCTCATAGGCAACCTCCCCAACTCGTCTCAAGATCTCAAAAGAGCCAATAAACCTTGGACTCAACTTTCCCTTCTTTCCAAACCTCATGACGCCTTTCATAGGCGAGACCCAAAATAGAACCCGCTCACGAACCATATATGAAACATCATGAACCTTCCTGTCCGCAAAACTCTTCTATCTGGACTGGGCTGTACGGAGTCTATCCTGAATCATCTTAACCTTCTCTAATGCATCCTGAACCAACTCTGTGCCCAATAGCCTGACCTCGCCTGGCTCAAACCAACCCACCGGAGATCTACACCTCCTACCATATAAAGCTTTATACGGCACCATCTGAATACTGGATTGATAACTGTTGTTGTAAGCAAACTCCGCCAATGGAAAGAAATAATCCCACGACCCTCCAAACTCAATCACACACGTACAGAGCATATCCTCAAGAGTCTAAATAGTGCGCTCGGACTGTCCGTCCGTCTGGGGGTGAAATGTTGTGCTCAACTCCACCTGAGTGCCTAACTCCTGCTACACGGCTCTCTAGAACCGCGATGTAAACTGAGTACCTCAATCTGAAGTAATAGAAACTGGAATACCATGCAGACGGATGATCTCCCGGATATAAATCTTCGCTAACCGCTCTGATTAATAAGTGGTACACATAGGAATAAAAAGAGCGGACTTGGTCAGCCAATCCACAATGACCCAAATGGCATCAAACTTCTTCATGGTCTGTAGGAGTCCCGATACAAAGTCCATGGTGATGCGCTCCCATTTCCACTCTGGAATCTCTATCTACTGAAGCAACCCACCCGGGTGCTAGTGCTCATACTTCACCTGCTGACAGTTGAGTCATCTAAACACATACCCAACTATATCTTTCTTCATCTGCCTCCACCAATAGTGCTTCCTCAAGTCCTGATACATCTTCACGGCACCCGGATGGATGGAATACTGCGAACTATGGGCCTCTACTAGAATCAACTCTCGAAGACCATCAACATTGGGCACACAAATCCGGCCCTGCATCCTCAATACCCTATCATCACCAATGGTCACATCTCTGGCATCTCCACATCGAACCTTGTCCTAAAGGACAAACAAATGAGGGCCATCATACTACCTCTCTCGGATACGATAAAATAGGGAAGACCGGGAAACCACACAGGCTAGAACCCGACTGGGCTCCGAAAGATCCAATCTCACAAACTGGTTGGGTAAGGCCTGAACATCCATCTCCATAGGCCTCTCTGAAGTTGGTAAATATGACAAACTACCCAAACTCTCCGCCCGGTGACTCAAGGCATCCGCCACCACATTAGCCTTGCGAGGGTGATATAGAATAGTAATGTCATAATCCTTCAGCAACTCTAACCACCTCCTCTGACACATATTTAGATCCCTTTGTTTGAGTAAGTGTTGCAAGCTCCGATGGTCAGTATAGATCTCACAAGGCACACCGTACAAATAATGATGCCAAATCTTCAAGGCATGAACAATGGCAGCTAACTCAAGATCGTGGACAAGGTAATTCTTTTCATGTATCTTCAACTGTCTGGACGCGTAGGCAATCACCCTACCATTCTACATCAACATCACTCCAAGGCCAACTCTCGAGGCGTAACAATAGACAATATAAGACCCTGAACCAGTAGGCAAAATCAAGATTGGGACTGTAGTCAAAGCTATCTTGAGCTTCTGAAAGCTTGCCTCGCACTCCTTTGTCTACTGAAATGGGGCACCCTTCTGGGTCAATCTAGTCAGGGCCGCAATCGATGAAAATCCCTCCATGAAATGACGGCAGTAGCCCGCCAAACTAAGGAAACTGAAAATCTCTGTAGCTGAGGACACCCTGAGCCAACTCTACACGGCCTCTACCTTCCTCAGATCCACCCGAATACCCTCACTCGAAATCACGTGGCCTAAGAATGCCACAGAACTCAGCCAGAACTCACATTTTGAGAACTTTGCATATAACTTCTTCTCCCTCAAGGTCTGAAGCACGGTCCTCAAGTGATTCTCATGATCTTCCCGACTTTGGAAATACACCAGAATATCATCAATAAAAATAATAACGCATGAGTCAAGATATGGCCTGAATACACTATGCATCAAGTGCATGAAAGCTGTTGGGGCATTGGTCAGGCCAAATGACATAACAAGGAACTCATAGTGACCATACCGAGTCCTGAAGGCAGTCTTCGGGATATTTGGCTCCCGAATCTTCAACTGATAGTAACCTGAGCACAAGTCAATGTTAGAAAATACTTGTGCGCCCTGAAATTGGTCAAACATATCATCAATACGAGGCAAAGGATAACGGTTCTTCACTGTAACTTTGTTCAACTGGCGATAATCAATACACATACGCATAGAACTATCCTTCTTCTTCACAAACAAGATAGGAGCAGCCCACGGTGAAACACTGGGTCGAATAAAACCCTTACCGAGCAATCCTACAACTGATCCTTCAACTCCTTCAAATCAGGAGGAGCCATACGATACGGAGGAATGGAAATAGGATGAGTGCCCGGCAACAGATCAATGTCAAACTTAATGTCTCTATCGGGCAGCATGCACGGAAGATCAGCTGGAAACACATCGAGATAATCCCATACCACTGGAACTGAATCAACAGAAGGGCTATCAACACTGACATCTCTCACATAAGCTAAATACGTGGCACACCCTTCTCAACCATACGTTTAGCTTTAAGAAAAGAGATAATTCTACTAGAGTGTGATCTAAAGTACCATTCCACTCAATGCACGGAGTACCTGGCATAGCCAGCGTCACGGTCTTGGCGTGACAATCAAGAATAGCAATATGGGGCAACAACCAGTCCGTGCCCAAAATAATGTCAAAATGCACCATACCGAGTAACAATAAATCCGCTCTAGTCTCAAAACCACGAATAGTAACCAAACATGACCAATAAATACGGTCAATAACAAGAGAATCTCCCATAGGAGTAGAAACATAAACGGGGGCACTTAAAGAATCCCGAGGCACACCTAAATGCGGATCAAAGTAAGAATACACATAAGAATAAGTAGAGCCTGGACTGAATAGAACCGATGCCTCTCTGTGACAAACCTGTATAATACCAGTAACAACGGAGTCGGAGGCAACAACCTCAGTACGAGCAGGAATAACGTAATATCTGGCCTGGCCCCTCTCTCGAGGGTGACCTCTATCTCCCCGAACTCTGCCTCTAGCCGGCTGGGCAGGTGGGGTAGCAGCTGGAGCTGTGATCATGGCCTGAGAACTCTGAGTAGCCCGCTGTGGCTGAGAAGTCTGTGAAGATGCACCCCTACCAAGTCTAGTGCAGTCCCTAACCATGTGGCATGTATCACCACACTCGAAACAAGCTCTGGAGGACGCGGTGGCTATGAGTGACTAGGGGCAGGTCTGCTGGACTGACCCCTGGAAGTACCCGTGCTAGAAACTAGAGGTGCATAGTAAGGCTCCTAAGGTATAGGCGAAGCTGGAGCACTGCTGGCTGCTGGAAGAGCTGAATGGACAGGACGAGCCGCATAACCTCTACCATAATGACCTACTGGGGGGGTACAGGCACCAGAGTAGTGACCCGACTCTCGAGACCACTTGGCCTCCCTCTCCCCTCGCTCCCTAGCGAGCATACCCTCAATCCTCCTAGCAATGCTCACTACCTGCTGATAAGGAATATCCATCTCCCACTCTAGAGCCATGCTAGATCTGATGGGTGGGATAAGACCCTCAATGAAAGTGCAAACTCTCTCCCAAACTGTAAAAACCAAAGCCGAAGCATGCCTGGCCAACCTGGTATAACGGATAGCATACTCTTAAACGGTTATAGCACCCTGGCGCAAATGCTCAAACACTGAGCGCCATGCATCCCTGAGACTCTGGGGAATAAACTCTCTCATAAACATATCCGAGAACTGGGCCCAAGTCAGTGAAGCAGCCTCGACTGGACTGTCTATCTCATAAGTGCACCACCAATCATAGGTGGCTCCCCGAAGCTGAAAAGCTGTGAAAGAAACCCCGCTAGACTCCACTATACCCATAGTGCGTAGAATATGGTGACGCTCCTCTAGAAATCCCAAGGCATCGTCTGATGCTAACCCACTGAACACTGGGGGATCATACTTCTTAAACCTCTCATGTCTCCGCTGCTCGTCCTCTGAAGCAGCTGACCCATCCTCGTGCTGAACTGGCTCTGCAGGCGGTGCAGGAATAATCTCGGGTGCCTGCTCAACCTGCACTCGATGCTTAGGAGTGTGGAAGGCGGGAGTCTGTGCTCCTCCCCCATCCTAGGATGTGGCTGCAGCAAGGGGAAGCAACCCTGCCTGAGCTAAGGTGGTGTACATGCTCATAAACTGAGCTAGGGTCTCCTGGAGCACTGGAGTAGGTGTCCCAGGTGCCTGGGCTTTGGCTAGATCTACTGGTGGTACCTCGGCAGCAGCTCGCACAGGTGCTCTGGCTGCACCACGTGCACGTCCTCGACCTTTACCCCGACCCTGGCCTCTGACAGCTGCAATAGGGGGCACAGGTGCCCGATCATCTTGAGTAGCAGGTGTTCTCACTATCTATGAGAGAATAGAAGACAGAAGTTTAGAACTGATGTCAAAAATATCGCATGACAAGGAAGGTTAGGGACAATCAATATGCAGGGGGATCTATAAGGAATCTAACCCACAGTCCCAAAGTAAAAGTGCAGGAGGGTCTATCGGGAATCTAACCCATAGTCCTAAAGTGCAGGGGGATCTGACGAGAATCGAACCTGTAGTACCAAAGTAAACAAACAAAGGGGGGAGCTACCGGAATCCCACATCCGTAGTCCCAATATAAATATGCAATCACAACCAGAAGATATACAGAAATGAAGTACCAACAGACAAGCAATAGGTAGTACTGGCCTAGCATGCTTCACGTAGTACAGTCAAGGCAACTTAAGCAATTAGGCAAGTTAAATTAACTAAACATGTTTTCCTAATCTAGCACATGTTATAATTGCAAGTAGAATAAAGAAAATATGAAAGAAACTCAATCTCAATATCTTAAGTAAAAATTGGATTTTCAACAATTTGGCTCAAGTACGCGCTCGTCACCTCGTGTACAAGGCACTCAAAATAACAAATAACAAATCCTAAGGGGAAAGGTCCCCCACACAAGGTTAGACAAGCCACTTACCTTGAACCGGCTTAAAATCAACTAGAGATCACACCTTTGCCACGAGTATCCGACTCCAAATGGCCCAAATATATTCAATTCAATTACACATTGTAAATAACATCGCAAACAACTGGTTTTACTATTGAATTCAAAGCTACGACGTGAAATTAGGTAAAATGACCAAAATACCCTTCAGGCTAACGTCTTGAAATCGAGAAATTTTCACATTTTCAGAACCCGCATACTCTCACGAGTCCAACCATATAAAAATCTCCCAAATCGGAGGTCAAACACCCCCTCACAACCAAATAGTTTAGCCTATGAAGTTCCACCCAATTTTCTCCAATTGTTTTATCCCAAATTCGAATTTTAATTGATGGGTTTAACTACAAAATGATGAAATATAACTCGAAGGGATTAAAGGAAAATTACCCAATAGTCTTCTCTTCAAAACCCACTGCAAATTGCACTTCCCCGAGCTCAATTTGATTTTTCTAACTTATGAAATCTAACCCTAGAAATTTCTATATCTGCACAGGCATTTCCGCTTGTGCGGATAAGGGACAGCTTCTGCAATCTCGCTTATGCAGAAAACGAGCCGCTTCTATGACTTTCACTAAAAAGCGACGTTCGCTTCTGCGGTCCAATAATCGCTTATGCGGATTTCTTACCGCTTTTGCGGTTTCAAACAAAAACCCAAGGGCCGCATCTGCTACTATTATCTCGCAGGTGCGTAACCGCTTCTGCGGTTAAACTTCCGCACCTGCAGAAACTGAAGAAACACTCGAATTTTGCTCCTGCGATGGACAGGCCGCTTCTGCGGCACCTCACCTGCAAAACCCAAACCGTAGGTGCGGTTATGATAGGTACCAGCAGTCTTCAGCAATTCTTCAACTTAAAAAACCTTCCGTCAACCATCCGAATTCATCCCGAGGCCCTCAGAACCTCAACCAAAAACACCAATAGCACCTAATATCCTATTCAAACTTGTACCAATCCTTAAAACACCTTAAACAACATCGAAAACCCAAATTAATCAATGATTTAAGCCTAAGGACTTCAAATTCTAACAAAACACGCTTTCGATAAAAAACCTAACCAAACCTCGTCTGAATGACCTACAATTTTGCACACACATCCCAAATGACATGACGGAGCCACTACAACATCCAGAATTCCAATCCGACCCTCCGATCAAAAACTCACTATCGAATCGGAAACTTCAAAAATCTAAACTTCGGCATTCCAAGCATAAATGAGCTACGGACTTCCAAAATATATTCTGAACACGCTCCCAACCCCAAAATAACCTAACCGAGCTAAAGGAACCATCGAATTTCCATCTAGAGGTTGCCTTCACACTGTTCCAACTACAGACTATTTTTTCAACAGTTAAGCTCTCATTTAAGGATTAAGTGTCTCAAAACTCTCCGAAACCCAACACTGAACATCCTAGCAAACCAAAATAGCAGAAATTAACTTATGGGTAGCAGTTAATAGGGGATCTAGCCATTAATTTTTTGGACGACCAGCCAGGTTGTCACATCTCCGGCAGTCCATCCATTTTCAAGAAATCATAGAGAATAGTAGATATATCCACTTATGTTTATTGACTCTTTTAAGTTTTTGCTATAAATTGGATTCATTTAGATTATTCTTATTTAAGGAGATGTCTGAATTTTCAAAATTTCTTTCTGCTTACATTTTTTTTGTTTCTTTTGAGTTCAAAGTTTAAAAGCTATTAACAGGGGTCCTTAAGTTTGACTTGAAGATTCAAAAGTTAAGGACAGACAGTCCTTAACTTTGAGTTTCAAGTTCAAAATTTAAGAACAGACAGTCCTTAACTTTGAGTTATAGGTTCAAAATTTAAGGATAGGCAGTCCTTAACTTTGAGTTCAAAGTTCAAAACTTAAAGACTGTCTGTCCTTAACTTTGAGTTTCAAGTTCAAAAGTTAAGGACTGTTTGTCCTTAACTTTGAGTTTCAAGTTCAATATTTAAGGACAGGAGTCCTTAAGTTTGACTTGCAGGTTCAAAAGTTAAGGACATGCAGTCCTTAAGTTTGAATTACACGTTCAAAAGTTAAGGAGAGGCAATCCTTAATTTTGAGTCCAAAGTTCAAAGGTTAAGGGTTGTATGTCCTTAACTTTTAGTTTCAAGTTCAAAAGTTAAGGGCAAGAGTCCGTAAATTTGACTTGCAGGTTCAAAAGTTAAGGATAGGCAGTCCTTAAGTTTGAATTACACATTCAAAAGTTCAGGAAAGACATTCCTTAACTTTGTCCTCAAAGTTTAAAAGTTAAGGACACTTGGTCCTTAACTTTGAATTTGAAGTTCAATTACACTTAGTCATGAACTAATACTAACAAGCTCAATGGACAAATCAACACTTGAGAGAAACAAAGAAATTAATAACATGATGCCTTGATATAACTTTTGAAATTGTAATTTTGCATAGTTGTGACAAAAAATTAAGCTATGCAAACAAAATATAAGTGCCTTTTGAGGAATTTACAGAATATTTCAGAATTCATATGGATTCTTTACAGTAATAATATTGCAAAAGATCAACCACAACTAACTTTCTTCACAACTCTTTCGGACAACAAGTTTCATTTTAACTCTCATAGTCATCGCCAACATTTTCTGGTGGTGTATCATAACCAGAATTATTTTCCACTCACCATGTGCCCAAAGATTTGCGGCAAGTTCTTTTCTAAAGTCTTTTACGTCTTCAGGTTGGAATTTCTCAACATCCTTTCCAATCATCAATAACTCCACATACTTGATCAGTAATGCACCACAATCAGTCCTACGAAAAATATAAGATATGTAGTGAATTAAATAATAAATATAAAGTACATACAAATAATATAACAAATAACAACACGTGTGATCCAGTTTGGTGTGGTGATCTTTGCCACAGAATATCAAATTTGTTGAAGGCATTTCCAAAAGACTTGTGATGTTTGTCAAACTGTGAGAACTTTAGCAGGTGGGGTATCATGCGTGCATACATTTCCATGTGATTCATTCATGCCTCATATGGCTCACTATATATGGAATCGTACACATCAATCTTTTTCTGATTCAAGTCCAATACCCCCAAAAGAAAGTGTGTCACAGCATTATCATCTTCTGAAGGAAGCCGACATGGAAAAAAGATTTTTTCAACCTCTGTCCAAGCAATTCCATATCTACGACTGTCCCTCAACACATATGGTGTCAGAAACAACTGATTATCACCAGTACACCAAACTTCATCAGTATAATCTTCACTAAAATCTTTATACACAAGCACCATATAGTTATCAAAAAGAATATCAGTAGTTGTTCAACAAAAAGGATGGTCGCGAGGGTAGTAGCATTCCTTCTCTCTCAGATAATATAGGGCAATATCAATATGCTTCATAAAAAGGCAAAAAATAAAACAAATCCATCGGTCATAAAATAATTAAAAAATTATAAATTAAGAATAAAGAAATAAATACCTTGTGAATTATTAAACCTTATCATCAAGTACAAAGATACTATTTGAAAGCTCAAGGAAGAACATTTTGCTATTGATTTTTTGATGATACAATTTGTATGGATTCTTTCTCACACCATTATCATCAGCATCTATATCAGTTTGTCCCCTGAAGAAGTTAGTCCTGAACTTAGCCTTTCAAGTTGAAAAGTTAAGGATAGGAAGTCCTTAAATTTGAATTACAGGTTCAAAAGCTAAGGACACTTAGTCCTGATGTTTGAGTTTCAAGTTCAAAAGTTAAGGACACATGGTCCTGAACTTAGACTTACAATTTCAAAAGTTCAAGACACTTTGTCCTTAACTTTGAGTTCAAAGTTCATAACTTAAGGACTATTTGTCCTTAACTTTGAGTTTTAAGTTCAAAAGTTAAGGACAGGAGTCCTTAAGTTTGACTTGTAGGTTCAAAAGTTAAGGACAGGAAGTCCTTAAGTTTGAATTACTGGTTCGAAAGTTAAGGATTCTGAACTTTGACTTACAAGTTCAAAAGTTAAGGACACTTGGTCCTGAACTTTGATTTCCAAGTTGAAAAGTTAAGGACACTTTCTCCTTAAGTTTTATTTTCAAATTTAAAAGTTAAGGACACTTGGTCCTAAACTTAGATTTGCAATCACAGAAGTTAAGGACACTTAACATTAGCAATTTCAATATCAATACACTTAAAATTTAAAATTACAAGTTAAGGACACGAATTTAAGCAATTAACAAATAGTGAAATACATTAAGGGACTTACTCTTTTTTGCGACCTCTCCTTTTCTCCTTGCCCAACCACACAATGAATTTCTTCAATAATTTTGCATCATTTGTGGCATAATGAAAAATACATCTACGAGTATATGTTGATTTTATCCAGCCTGAACTCTTGGGAGTATTTTCATTGTGTGCCATCGATGTTCTTGTTTTTCTTTCTTGATCAGAAGGAGATTTCAAATACCAACTAAGCTTCTGGTTCCTTTTACCTCGACCAAGCTCTACTTCGACATTTCCTTCAACCTCCATTTACAAACACCCATCAATGCTCATTTGTGTACTTGGAGGAGTAGTAGTAAGAATAGAAAATGACGGATCATCATAACCAATACTATCTCTCTTTCTTTTCCTCGTATATTGGTTAAGAGCTTCATCATTGTTTTCCTCTGTAGACAACACT
>MU690523.1:111791-127405 GCA_026770625.1 Nicotiana glauca
TATATATATATATATATATATATATATATATATAGTTTGTTGCAAGTCGTCAAATGAAGAGACAAAATTTTAATTATGAATATAATATTTAGGACACAATCAATACATGTCTTGTTCACACTGCCTTATTTTGTTTTTTCAACAAACAATTCAGCTAATATATTGCTTGCATCATTTTGTTTATCTTCCAACTGCACATTTTCTTTATCTTGCAATTGTTCTCCATGTTCTTCAGTTGCAAGTTCACAAGATTCTACAAAATATTTACAAGGGCTAACACAATTAGTACTTATTACTAATCTTTGATTAAAACAAATATGTATAAATTAAAGAAAATGTTGCCTAACCGTTTGCAATTGTCAAGATCATCCCATTTAAATCATTATCTTTTCTAGCATTTTCATAGGTTCCAATATTGTCGGTAAGAGAGGGAGGTGTAGAGATATCACATGTTCCATCTATGCACTTGGAAACAATCTCACTTTTGCTTGTTCCTTCGGTATTTTTTAGGTCTTGAGATTGTACTCCACTTTCTCTTGATACTCCACTCCAGCTTCTTCCCTTGCAGCTTCAAAAGATTCTGTAATATTTGCAATTAATACCCATTCTAATAATTCACTAAAATTAATATTCAATATATCATAAAAAATTTATCTAACCTTGATTGGCATAATTTTGAACTCCAAATTTCTCTTTATATGACAGAGGTGTAGACACATCATATGTTCCTTCTAAGCATTTGCATATAATCTCACTGATGTGGATATCCAATTTTTCCTTGTATATTTTAAATATGCAAAATACTTTCAAAATAGCATATGTGTGCATATATAAGTATGCACAAATGTTCTATTATTTTTCCTTAATTTTTAAAAAGATTTTTAAAATTAATTTATTACCCTATTTTATTCCGAAAAGTCCCAATAATTATTTTCAAAATTATCATTTCGATGATTCATTCATTTGGTTCTCATATTTATACTAAAATATAGCTAATATAATTTTTACATATATTTACAAATTTATTTGGAATTCTAAAGCTAAATTGTATATAATTGCAATATTAGCCTCTTTTAAGTTTTAATTGCGTTTATATTTATAAAAATTAAGTCCAGTATTTTTTAATTAAAAATTATAGATAGTAAATCATATTTACGCATTTAATTTGTTTTCAGAAATCAATTTCCTATTTTTATAAAATAAATAAGGAAAAATTGGCTATTTGAAATCTAGCCCCTTTTTATTTCGATTTTAGCCTGATTTGAACCTCCAATTGAATCCAATCTAAAACCCAATTACCTCTGACCCAACTACAACCTGAATCGACCCAGACCAAGCTCTGTTAAACCACCCCGCCTATCCGATCAATCCAAGTCGCTAATCAAAATGATCAACAACCACCAAACCCCCTTTCCTTAATTAATCTCAAACGACCCCTAAACCCTATCATTCTCACATTCCGCCGCCTATGAAAACCCCCTCTCTCAATCCTCTCTCAAACCCTAGCCGCCACCCTCAACTACCACCCTAAAACCTCCCAAATCCATGGCTACCAAGGTCATTGGAGGCTTGTATCCACCTCCCTTGGCTTCTATGTGCTCGAATATTATGGCTTCAAGGCTAGATCCTGGAAAAGCTTGGTCCAGACCTTGGTCGATTTCAGTTTTATGACTGTCTCCGATCATCTTTGACCTTGCTTCAGCCAGCCATGGCTATTCGAGTCTGATTCTTGACTCTCCTGCTTAGATCGATAGTTTTCAAAGCCTTTCTCACCATTTTGGGGTTTTTCTGAAACCCTAACCTTTAAGGTTCTTTTAAATCTGGTTCAAATCTGTGTTTGCTCTAAACTACTAAATGTTTTTTCTCAAAGTTCCTTTTAAAACTCTACCTTCAAAAAACCTTATATTTTTCGATTAAGTTTTCTGTTAAGTTATTTGACATGTTTTGCTGTGTTTCCTTATGTCATTCTTCTACTTGAGTTTTCATGTTAAGGGCCTTAATTTCTTTTGAGGTTTGTGAATCTATTTTTGTTATTATTTGTTTGATTTACTTGCATTTCATCTCCAGACTCGATTGGTGTTGAAAACCCTAATTTTGGGTTCATTCGAGTTCTGAGACTATTTGTTGTGTGATTTACTTATTCATCATCTTTGAATTCGATTGGTTTCAAAAACCCTAATTTCTTTAGGGCTTTCTGAAGCTGCTTCTTCTGTTTCTTTATGTGATTTGGTTTCTTGCAATCATTGAAACTCGGCTATTCTTTTTTCAGAAGGGCCTTTTTTCTTGACCCTTTACATGCTTCTGATACTCTCTCTTTTCTCTATTACAAAGTTAATAAAGTTGACCTATGTGACTACTATATTTTGATAGTTCACAAGTTTACTGACTGTGTGATTGTTGTTGCATGCTGCTTCTCTTTGCCATAGTTTGGGCTCGCATGTTTATGCACTCTTTTTATATGCTAAATTCCCCTCTTAAATGACCTTTAATTTTGGACTGATTTCAAACCATTTCTCGTGGAATTCTTATTGCACTCGTGTGTTATGTAATTTATTCTTTCCTTGTTTCGCCTTACTGATTCCCCTGCTTCTTGGTCTAATTTGAGTACTTTCCTTTCAACCTTCGATCCCTACCTTTTATACTCAATTTGTTTAATTCCCTTACCTTGGTTACATTGGTACTCGATTCTTACCGACATTTCCTTGACTAGAATCTCATGAACCTAGTCTCTACTACATATTGTGTACTTCTAGAGTGCTGAAAATATTTTCTTATTGGTTATACTCAGCCTTAAGTGATTTCTTTCTTTATTTAGTATTTTCATGTTACAGTTTAAATTTAACTCCTTAATTAAAGGAAGTGCTTATACTGATTTGATTTTAATTAGAACATAGTTCCATAATTACTGCAAAACTATGATTCTTGCCTTATTTTCTACCTGTTTTCAAACTATAAGTACCTTGTTCTCTCATTAACACAGACAGAAACATTTCTTAGTTTTGAACTCTCACTTACACTAAAAGAATACTCTCTCTTGCTCTACTGCTTCTATTGTGGTCTATTTAGCCAGTTGAAAGCAAAAGATATATTTCAAAAATCCTGCTACCTTTCTTTACTACATTTTTCTCCTTTGAACTGGTATGTTCTAGTTAAGATTTCAACATCAACAACAACATGGTTACTTAATGTTCTTGCATTCTTGTCTGCTTATTGCTTCAGTACTTTATTTAGCATGTTGTAATTGCTTTTCTCCCGTTCTGAATCAATCCCTCCCCCGATGTGTTTGATAATTATGGTTTGTTTGGGATATGACAGCATCAAATATTGCTGAGCATGATCCAAACTTGGTCCTCCTAGACCATAACTTCGATGCCACCTTTACACGTTGTGTGCTCTGGTTGATTTACAAGTATGACAGCACCCCTATTGTTGTGCATGCCTTGAATTGACCTATGCCTAAGTACATAGGCCCTTGCAATGGACTCCTAATCCCCTACCCCCTTTGGTGTAAAAGTATCAACTTGTTTGAAGTGTTAATGGCTGTTTCCCAGCACATATTTCCCTCTTCTTTACTTCCTTAGTTCTTAAAGCTCTGTTTATGCACTTGCACCGTCTTTTTAGACTTAAGTTCTGCCCCCCTCATGTGAGACTTGCCTTAGGACCCTTGAGCTCTCTCTGAACTTGAACACATGAGGGCTGGCATTTCTACACTGCACTTGCCCCCTATTCTGGTTATAAAACTTGGGTGTGAGCACTGCCCGGGGTCCTTTTAAGGCCCTTAGGGAACTCTGACACACTCGAGTTTGAGAAAGGTTTTGAAAAAAATGGCATTTGAAGTGGTTTGGTCCATAACTCATAAAGGAAGTCAGTAATTTGGTTTCCTCTGATTGTAAATTTCTTTTTTTTTAATCTGCTGATGTAATTCATTACTGGGTATGTAATAATTTTGTAATAAACATTGAGGCTGGCTAGTGACAAAGGGTTGGGTATTTATGCATGCCAAGGTAGAACCATGCCTATAGGACTATTTTGATTCTGTATATTCGATTACATTTAGAAACCATGCCTATAGGACTATCTCAATTCTGCATGTCCCGTATTTAGAGAATATGCCTATAGGATCTAAATATATTACACGTTAGTCATTGCATATAGAGAACCTGCTTATAGGATTTGCTTAAATTCTGCATGTCATCACCACACTTAGACACAATGTTCTCAGGATCTAAATGGTTTTAAAAAAATCAGATATCATGTCTTTGTTTAAAATCAGTACCCCCTTTTGTAGGAATCATGCCTATAGCTCTAAAAATGAGCAATACTAGATGTCCTGCCTATAGGATCTGAAACCAATCAGGTCGATTCCGACTAGTTTTTTAACAACCCTTCCCTCTTATTTAACTCAGTTTAGAAAGCATGCCTATAAGAATTCCGAATCATTTGTCGTAAAATTCTATTGCTTTGCTATACTTCTGAACCAGTAATTGATATCATATTCATAGGATCTCGCTCAAACACTTAGACAAGCCTTAGGTGATAATGACCAAAAATTGATTTCGCCTTTGTTAATTAACAATTGGCACAATCAGTAAGCAAGTCTGATTCTTACTTCCTATCTGAGCCATGTATCAAACTAGTCTGCCTCAGCAATCTTCTTTTTAATATTTTTAATCAAACCTAAGTAGTATATGCAAGACATGCTATTTTATGTGTTTGTTTTGAGGAGGTATACATGAGCCTTTGTTTGTTTATATGTTTCCCTAAACATGCAGTATTCATTTTGTATGTCGCCTTATAATTTTACATTTGAAACTTCAGATAAGCCTAATATCCCTCCATTTTAGGATTATTAGTCCTAAGTGACTCCGCGACTGATAGGATTGGGACGGATAATAGCATGCAATAATTAATCGAGACCAATCTGCGCTTTAATACCTTAACAGGGTAGGAAGGATAGATACGGATATGATGACCACATGATAATGTCATGTGTAACCCCTCATTAAGGAGTGATTACCGGACATTGTGTGGGGTGATCCATATTTTTAATAAACCTAGGAGCCCTTCCTTTATTCTTTTTTTTAGCATTTTAACTCCTTATTTAAAAAATCAGCTCTTTGATTGTTCTTTCAAATTCGTTTATTTTCAAACCATCATGTATTGAAATCCCCTCTTATTTGAGCCTTATCTGCTTATATGTTAATTGCACCCAAATTCATTATAACTGTCTGGTCGGGAACCACACTAGTGGATTTTGAGGGGTGCCTAACACCTTCCCCGTAGAATAATTTCAAGCCCTTACCCTTTCTTTGGTTATTCAAATTGAACTCCATTGGGGTCCTAATGCACCTTAATCATTAGATTGAGACTCTTCAAATGCAAACCCAGTTCCCAAAAGGAGCGAGTTGTCTCCCCCAAATGTCATAAATCCAATTTTGCGAAAACAAAGGGGCGCGACAGCATGGCGACTCTGCTGGGGAATTATTAGGCTTTTACCATTTCAGACTATTATTGTGAATTTATGCTCCTTTATGTGCAATTACTTGTTTAATAATTCAATTCCCTTTTCAATTGCGCAATTGACTTGTCTTTTATTTCTTTCCTTTCCTACTTTCCTTTACTACTGCCTTAAATTATGAAAATTGTTGTATTTATTACTTTCTTAACGTGCAAATACGTGACAACATGCTTTTAATTATTGCATCATCAAGCTCAACATCATATTCCACTCATGCCAAATAAATCCCATAGCAATTCTTATAATGAGTGGTTGCGTTCTTCCAATATTATTACCCCCCTAAATCCGAAAAAGGCATATTTGTGGTAAAACCAGTCGATTAATGGTGTAATCGACGGTTTCGCACCTTTCTCCATTAAGTTGTCCGCTCAAAGGTACCAGTCTAAAACCTCATAGAAACCTTACTCTATTAAAATGTGCATGCATCATGGTCAAACCTAGTCAAGTTAGTTATGTTGTCCGCATAATGAATCTTTAAGATAGCCTTGTCCAAAGTCCACTAGGTTTCCCTAAACCTAAATGGACACTACCAGGTTTTGTGCATTTATTTGGAGAACTAAATGCTTTATGCCAATTGTTGATAGTCGAGTCTAGTGGGGGTAAGGGCCTAACCTTATATGTCTTGCAGAAATATGAGGCACGAAATCCCTAGATTCAGAATGGTCACTAACATTCACCTAAAATTACTAAACTGGTGGAAAGATCTTCACTCTAGTGATCAAACTCTTGTCCGGAAATATTTTGGAAACCTACCTTCTCTCCTGGAAATCTAACCCAACAACAAGATCATAGAAGCTGCTACTTTTTTTAGGGATTGTGAGAGGTTCGTATTCCACTTCGGGGATATTGAAATGACACCCTTGCTAGAAGAGATAGAAGGATTGGCCGGTATAGCGTGGAAGACTCCGGGTTCGTTAATGCCCGAGAACCGCAAGGGTAGAGGCTTCCTCAAATGATGGGTTGGAAGAAAAATCCAGAATTGACATGTTTGAAAGAATCCTACATCCCTTTTGATTATTTGTATGAGAGGTACGGTCACAGCAAATCTTACCGTACCTATCCTGACGAGTTTGCCATCACATCATTAAGGCATACTTACCGAAGGGTCTTTGTATTCATGTTTTTTTCCTTAAATTGATCATGTTTCCAATGAAGAAAGTAAGAATCCACACCAAACTGGATATGGTAACTAAGACCTTAATGGAAGGAATTGGCGGACAATCATTCAGTATTGTGCTTATGATCATTACAGAAATATACCGAGCCCTATAGAAGTGTCAACAGGGAGACAAACACTTTGAAGACTGCAATTTGCTACTTCAACTTTTGGTCATGCAGCACCTCCAAAAGGGTGAATACTGACAAGAGATTCGGCGAAGGGACTAGGATGATCATATCACATTCCATCATCCTAAGCGAATGAATCACCTGCCCAATATGTTCGCCCAACTGGAGAATGCTAGAGAATGGGTCAAGCTCTTCAAAAATCTGACTGAGGAACAAGTACAATAGATGTTCGAGTGGTTTCCCACCGAGGAGTTCATCGCTCGATCCAGGGATGAACCTTTTCTGATATTGATCGGTGTGAGAGGAACATACCCTTACATCCCTCTCCAGGTTATGAGGCAAGCTAGTAGGAAGCAGGTTGTACCCAGGGTCGAAAAGATGAGTGACTTCCAGGCTGACTTCCAGGATGATGATACCTTACAAGTTCCAAGCTCACCATATGTGGCACTGCAAGATTATAATGGGGAGAGATACCATCCAGCCAGACAGATACCACGCTGGTTGTGCTCCCTACTATTCAGGCTGGTTGGAGGATAATCATAATGGTCTGGGATATCCTGGGTTTGTTCGAGGTCATAGGATCATAGATTAAAAGGCTGAGGCACAGGTCAAATACAATCAACTGCGCAAGAGGATCCAAGAATGCAAAAGTGAGCACCGTGAGATGCAAGAAGCCAATCAAAAGTTAATTGAGGAATGGAAGGATATGACTGTCGGTGCCAACAAGCGACTGGGATATTTAGAGTGAGGCATAGTGGATATGGAGAAGAAATTTCTTAAGAGGGTCGAAGACTGCAAAAATACTGAAGGAAACGAGGGTGGACACCTAGCCAAAGCCTACCTATTGCTGGGACTTCGCGAGTTGGAAAAGCTATTCGATGGAGCCAAGGATGCCGAATCTGGGAAGGTCCTTCTAGGACCAAATAGATAGGAGTTTTCTTCTTTTTATGAAATGTAATAAGGCCAATGGCCACTAGCAACTTTTTTTCCTGTTATTTAGTGTCGATATGTGATTCGTCTACTTTTTATCAATAAAATAAGGCATTTAGTATTCCAAGTTCTCCAAATCAACTTGTCGCTAGGCCTACCTCGGGCACAAAGAGGTCCTCAAATTAGGACACGCTTTACATTCCCGCACTATGTGTTTAATTACTGTAACATTTTTTATAATCCTCACCAACATGCTACTTTTTGTTTTTTACTTTTTATTTATTTCCCCCCTCCCCAAAGGTTAGTTCGTGCACTCTGGAAACATCATCTTATTCCACGAGATCCAGGGGCCCTCCACCCACTCCTCCTCCTAGTCCTGTCAAAAATAAGAACAAAGGGAAGATGAAGATTTGAACAACGCCAAAAAGGGAAGCTCAACTAAACGGGTAGAGGTCACTCATGGTCATGTTACTCAGGTTTCCAAAAAATATGCATCCCAACTCGAACAAAAGCTGCTGAAATTCCAAGAAGAATTTGATCAGGTTCGGAATCGGGCAAATCTGTCATTTTCCCTCACTACTCCAGATATCAATTTCCCAAATGCTCAAGACCCTACACCTCCAGAGAACATCCCATAACAACAAAACCATCCCTCTCCTCACCACCACTGCAATACCTGCCATACCTCAAATAATACTCCATTACTCACCCCAGAGCCCCTGAACTCCACAAATAACCATTGACATACCCATCATAATACCCCCATCTACGTGGAGACTATGCCATACTCCACCCAACCCATCTCAAGCACACCCAATTCTGATGACAAAGACTTTCTCATCAGAAACCTGGCCGAAGAACTTAAGAAATTGACTAGTCAAATTCAAGGCATTGAAGGAAGTAAGGGAATTAGAGGGCTGAACTACGAAGATCTTTGTATACAACCCGATGTCAAACTGCTCGAGGGGTACAAACCTCCTAAGTTCGAGATGTTTGATGGTAAAGGGGACCCAAGGGTCCATTTGAGAACATATTGTGACTAGCTGGTTGGAGTAGGAAGAAACGAGAAAATCCGCATAAAGCTTTTCATGAGGAGCTTGAAAGGAGATGCTTTGTCTTGGTACATTAGACAAGATCCAAATAAGTGATCGAACAGGGTAAATATGGCATCCATCTTTATGGACAGGTTTTGGTTCAACATAGAGAATGTGTCAGACATATTCTATATTCAGAATCTAAAGAAAAAGCCTACAACAACATTCTGTGAGTATGCTACTCGCTCGAGGTACGAAGCCGCAAAGGTTAGACCTGCCTTAGAGGAAGAACAAATGAACACATTCAATGTCCAGGCTCAAGACCCATAATATTATGAAAGGATGATAATGGTCGAGGGCCATAAATTTTTTGACATTATCAAACTGGGAGAAAGGATCGAAGAGGGCATCAAAAGTGGTATGGTTACAAACTTCGAGGCCTTGCAAGCTACATATAAGGCCTTACAGTCAGGAGGTGTGTCCAAGAAAAGGGACGTAGGAGCTGTAATGGTGGCACAGAGAACCAAATCTCCCATAAAATACCAAGCCTGCCCGATGCCTCCACTCACATATCAGCTTACTCCAAACTACCAAGCACTCTCACCCTCTTATAAAACTCCACCACCCACTTATCAATCACCTCCCATATATCAGCCTATTTTATCTAAATATTCCCAACCCGCACATGTTTACCAAGCCTACAATACTCAACAATCCTACTATCAATCCCCTCCTGCATGCCAAAACTTCTCTAGACCTCAACCAAAATTTGACTGAAGGCCTCCGAAACAATATACGACTATTGCTAAACCTATTGACCAGTTGTATGAAAGACTCAAAGTTGCTGGTTATGTCACCCCTATCCCTACTACAACTCCTGAGAACTCTTCTCAGTGGGTTAATCCAAATAAATCCTGTGTATACCATTCTGTCATGAAAGGACACACCATTGACGAATGTTGTTCCCTGAAAGATAAGATCCAGACTTTCATTGATAACAAGATTATTGTGGCAAAGGAACCTGCTCCAAATGTCAACAATAATCCTCTACCAGACCACAAAGGTGGACACATTCACATGATTGAAATTGAGGATGATTGGAATCCCAAGGGATCGAATGGTTTGATCACAGAAGGGGTCGACCCAAAGAAACCAATAGTCACTCTTAATCCGATCGTGGTCCAGATTTAGCCCTCTGGGGTTGCCGAGGTAAATATGTCTGTGCCACTTGAGTTTGAGGCAACATCCTCTGCAAAGACACCAGCGCCAGTTAAGGTCTAATTCGTGTCTCCAATGAATGCACCTACACCATTTGAAATTGCAATTTTACCGCCCAAGTTAGGTGCTCTGTTCGAAGTAAAGATACCCACGCTAATTCCAGTGGCGACGTCAACCATGATGCCATTCCATACAAAGTCTATACCCTGGGACTATACAGCCGAGGAAAGGAGGAAAGTCAAGGTTAGGTTCAAAGTGACTATTGCGGCACAGGGTACGATGAGAACTAGTAGAGTTTATACCCCGGAACATCTAACTGAGTCGAGCAAAAAGTCCTTCAATCAGTCACCTATCATTGAGACCGGGCCAGATGATCTCTGGAGAAAGATACAGGCTAAGGAATACTCGGTAATCGACCAGCTGAACAAAATACCAGCATAAATTTCTATCCTTGCTTTGATACAAAATTCTAATGCACACAAGAATGCCCTGTTAAGGGTGCTGAGTGAAGCGTATGTGCCAAGAAACACCACCGCCGGAGAAATGGCTAACATGGTAGGACAGATATTGGAAAGTCAAAAGATCACTTTTCATGAAGATGAGCTGCCACCAGAAGGGTTGGGTCACAAAAAGGCATTGCATATCACCGTATAATGCAAAGACTATTTTATTACCAGAATCCTGATTGATGGAGGGTCCAGCCTCTACATTGGTAACAATCTCTTCTGGTGTATCATCTTCCTCTGAAACTATATCTGTTTGTTGCGTTGTCTCATTGCAAGTCATAGTCATCGGTTCATCAAGATAACTAATAGTAATGATGTGTAAATAAAATAAATAAGAGAAAGTAATAAGAGTAAGATTTATAAGAAACTGAAGTGCTTTGATAAATTTCATAACTATTTTGAACATTGGAGCTCTTATTTTGAAATTAAAAATGAGAAAAGAAAGCCGACTAGTGAAAAATAAAAGATAATGCGTGGTGCTTTGTTCAGCCTTGCTACCTCGAAGCTTTCCGAGATCCAGTGGTTCTGACGGTACAATTATTGAGGCGTGCTGTTCGACCTACGGCTTGTATAGAAGGGTCTTCCTCCCCCTCCTCCTCAAAAATGACACAACAATCCATGTTATCATCTTCCAAGAACAAATTCCTCATCGCTGCCAGTGCTTCCTCTTCTTCCGACCCATATATAACATCGGCTGGCAGGAAAATCTGTTCTAACCGGGGTATCGGCTGCTCTAGTTGGTAGTAAGGGTTGCGCCATGGTGGCGACCATTCATTAAATGCTTTCCAGGTATACTCATACCCTAGACCAAAGGTGGTACCATATTTCTTCAGCTTGATAGGTTTGGCGATTCCTTGGAGGTTTTTGCCAAGTCCTTTGCCTGATTCATATCCGTTTTAGTTCAATATGCTTTCAATTTTATTGTCCCACCACTTTTCCTTATCAACGCCATTGACTCGCTCGATGTGGTGATAGGTTTCTCCGCCTATCTTCCTTTTTCCTCCGATCGCTGGGATGGTCTGGCAACTATACATGGGATTTCGACTGTCGCCATGAATAATCACCTCTTGGTGATTCCATTCAAACTTCATTTCCTAATGTAGGGTTGATGTTACAGCCCCAGTATGAATCCAAGGCCATCCCAAAAGTAGGTTGTAAGACGCTAGCACGTGTATCACTTGAAAATCAACATCAAACCAAGTAGGTCCCATATGCAGACCCAAGCTAATTTCCCCAATAGTGGACCTTTGGGAACCATCGAAAGCTTTGACATTTATGGCTCCATCCTTGATCTCATGCAGGATTTTTCCCAATGTTCTGAGAATTACCAATGGACAAATGTTGAGGCTGGACCCTCCGTCAATCAGGATTCTGGTGATGAAATAATCCTTGCACTGCATAATGATGTGCAACGCCTTGTTGTGACTCAAACCTTCTGGTGGCAACTCATCTTCATGGAAAGTGATCTTGTGACTCTCCAATACCTACCCCACCATGTTTGCCATTTCTCCTCCAGTGATGTTGCTCGGTACATATGCTTCACTAAGCACCTTTAACAGAGCATTCTTATGTGCATCGGAACTTTGTAGAAAAGCTAGAATAGAGATATGTGCCGGTGTTTTGTTCAATTAATCAATGACTGAGTACTCCTTTGCTTGTATCTTTATCCAAAGATCACCAGACCCCGTTTCAGTGATGGTTGGCCAGCCAGAGGCCTGCTTGCGTGACTCAGCCAAATGTTTCAGAGTATAGACCCTGCCGGTCCTTGTCATACCCTATGTCGCAACTGCTTCCCCGGATTTGGCTTTCCCTTTCCTCATTGCCTCGGCTGTGTAATCCTAAGGGATGGCCTTTATATGGAATGGTGTTATGGCTGACATTGCTACTGGGATGGGTAACCTTACTTTGGAAGGTAACACAACAACTTCAAATGGTGCAGGTGCTTTTGGGGACCCAAACTCGACCTTAATCAGCGATGGCGCCTTTGCAGGAGAAGGTGCTTCGAACTCAAGTGGTATGGACATATTCACCTCAGCATCTCCAGAAGGTTGAATCTGGACTATAATCGGATTAAGGGTGACTTTTGGTTGCTTTGGATCATTACCTTCTGCGATTAATTCGATCGATCTTTTAGGGTCCCAATCATCTGCTATCTCAATTTTGTTATCGATCAGTGCCTGGATCTTATCTGTCAGAGAATGGCATTCATCAATAGTATGCCCTTTCATGCCCGAATGGTATGAACAGGATTTATTTGGATTGACCAATTGGAAAGGGTTTTCAGGGGTTATAGTAGGGATGAAGGTGACGTAACCAGCAGCTTTGAGCCTTTCATACAGCTGGTCGATCAGTTCGGTAATGGCGATGTATTATTTTGGAGGTCTGCGGTCGAAGTTTGGTCGAGGTATAGAAAAGTTTTGGCGAGTGGGAGGTGATTGATAGTGAGAGGGTTGAGCATTATAAGCTTGGTAGACATGTGCGGGTTGGGAATGTCTGGGTGAAGTGGGCTGATATATGGGTGGTAGAGGTGATTGGTAAGTAAGTGGTGGAGCTTGGTAAGAGGGCGAAGGTGCTTGGTAATTTGGGGTAGGTTGATATGTGAGTGGAGGTACTGGGTAGTTTTGGTATTTGATTGGGGATTTTGTTATTTGTGCAACTATCACAGCGCTCACATCCCTTTTCTTGGGCATGCCACCAGACTGTAGAGCCTTGTTAGTAGCCTGCAAGGCTTCAAAGTTAGTGACGATACCACTTTTGATACCTTCCTCGATCCTCTCCCCTAGCTTGATGATGTCTGAAAATTTCTAGCTCTCAATCAACATTAACCTTTCATAGTACTGTGGGTCTTGAGCTTAGATGAAAACCTATTCATTTATTCTTCTTCTAAAGCCAGTTTGACCTTAGAAGTTTCTGATCTCCAACGAGTAGCATATTCGCATAATGTCTCTTTATGTTCTAGATGTAGAACACATTTGCCACATTTTCCATGTTGAATCTGAACATGTTCATGAAATCGGACGCCATACTTACCCAATTTGACCACTTCTTCGGGTCTTGGCTGATGTACTAAGACAGAGCATCTCCCTTTCAGACTCCTCATGAAGAGTTTCATGCAAATCTTTTCGTCCCTCCCTACTCGGACCAGCTTATCGTAGTATGTTCTTAGATGAACTCTCGAGTCCCTTATACCATCAAACATCTCGAACTTAGGAGGTTTGTAACCCTCAGACAGTTTGACATCGGGTCAATCCCCTTACTTCCCTCGATGTCCTGAATTCCGCTAGTCAGTTTCTTGAGTTCTTCTGCCAGTTTCCTAATAAGTGAGTCCTTATCATCAGACTCGAGTGTGTTTGAAATGGATTGAGTAGGGTGCATCACAGTTTCCACATAAATGGGGTATTGTGATGAGGGTAATAATGGTCATTTGTGAAGTTCACGGGTTCTGAGATGAGCAGTGGGGTATTGTTAGATGTGTGGCAAATGTTGTAGTGGTGGTGAGGAGCGGAGAGGTTCTATGTTTTAGGAATTTTCTGTGGAGGTGTGGGGTTTTGGGTTTTTGGGAAACTAACATCTGGGGTGGTGAGGAAAAATGACAAGCTTGCCAAGTTCCGAACTTGATCCAGTTCTTCTTGAAATTTCAACAACTTCTGTTCGAGCTGGGCGACACTTTTCTTGGAAACCTGAATACCCTGAGGAACCTCTACCCGTTAAACTAAATTTCCTTTCTGGTGTTGCTCAAATCTTCCATTTTTCCTAAGTTCTTATTTCTGATAGAACTCGGAAGAAGAATAGGTGGAGGGCCCTTAGATCTTGTGGAATGAGATGATGATGCTAGAGTGCATGAACTAACCTTTGGGGAGGGGAATAAAATGATAAGTAAAAACAAAACAAGGTAACAAGTTAGTGAGGATTATAAGAGAAAGATGTTGCGATATTTAAACACGTAGTGCAAGAATGTAAATTGTATCCTAATTTGGGGGCCTCGTTGTGCCTGAGGTAGGCCTAGCAACAAGTTAATTTGGAGAACTTATAATGCTAAATGCCTTATTTTATTGATAAAAATAAGACGAATCCCAAAACGACACTAAAATAGCAGAAGATAAAATGTCACTAATGGCCATTGGCCTTATTACATTCTTAAAGTAAAAGAAAAGCCTCCTATCTATTTGGTCCCAGAAGGACCTTCCCCGGGCTCGACATCTTTGGCTCCATCGAACAGCTTCACCAGCTCACGAAGTCCCAGCAGCAAGTAGGCTCTAGTCAGGTGTCCACCTTCGTTTCCCTCAGCATTTTGGCAGTGCTCGATCCTTTTGATGAATTTCCCTTCTAGATCCACTAAACCCCGCTCCAAGTATCCCAGTCGCTTGTTGGCACTAATAGCCATGTCTTTCCACTCTTCAATCAGATTTTGGTGGGCTTCTTGTATTTCCCGGTGCTCACTTTCACATTCCCGAATCCTCTTGTGCAGTTGGTTGTACTTGAATTGTGCTTCATCCTTTTCATCGATGATCCTGTGACCTCTAACAAACCCGGGTTTTCCTAACCTATTATGATCGTCTTCCAACCAGCTTGGATAGTATGAAGTATAACTAACATGGTACTTATCTGGTTCAATGGAATCCTTTCCCAGGACGATTTTGCAGTGCCACAGATGCTGAGCTTAACACTTGTATGGACTATCGTCATCCTGAAAGTCAGCCCTGTGAGCACGTAATTTTTGCCCCAAGCAAATTGTTCCAAAATATAGGCAAAAATGATTTTTTTGAATTTGTGTGGCAATTTGTTGATAATTGTTTGATTAATAATAACTCATGAAATAAGTATAAATACTAGGACTTTTTCTAATCTTTGATAGGAAAAACAAAACAAAATACCATTTTAGAAAATACCAAAAATAGAAATTAATAACTCTTTAATTTTAGAAAAATTAGAAAATTAAAGGAAAATTAAAAGAAAATATAAAGAAAATACAAGGGAAATAAATAGATAAATAAATACAAAAAGTAAAATAAAATATAGAAAAGAAAATAATACAAAAATATGAAAATACAAATACAATATACAAGAATTGGGCCAAATACAATTCAGTAGCCTAAAAGGTATAAAACATGGACCAGGCCC
>MU690523.1:132096-154107 GCA_026770625.1 Nicotiana glauca
ATTGAGCCTAGAATTAGGACGATTATTTGCATCATATCTGACTTAGGGGACTCAACACAGGGGTTGGGTCCGTCTAGGACAGGTAACCCGAATATGAAAAGACCATCATGATTATATGTTGCATTTATTTGTCTCGGGCCATCATGCTGACCGGTTAGAAAAATTAAGGGGGAGGAAAAGAAAAATAACAATTGTTCAAAAACTGTCGAAAGTCTGGCGAATTTTTTTTTTAAATAAGAAAATTGTCGATTTTTAGTAATTTGTTTTGAGTTGTGGAAATAAAAATAAAAATTTATTGTCATTTGGATTTGCCAATAAAAATAGAAAATCTTTTCTTCAAAAAAAAATAGTTTGGATATTCAATTTTTCCAAAAAAAAAAATTAAAAAAAAAAAGTGGTGTGGTCTGAAAAATAATTTGCCCGAACTACGCTTGGATCCATTGAAGTACATCTTTCAGAAGCCCATGCCCATGCCCACTGGCAAGTTGGCCAAGTGGCAAATCCAGTTGAGTGAATTTGACATTGTCTACATGACTCATAAGGCAATCAAGGGACAGGAACTAGAAGATCACCTTGCAAAAAATCCCGTAAATGGAGAATACGAACCCCAAAAGACGGATTTTCCTGACGACGAGGTATACAGAATCCTATGATGGTTGGAGAATGGTTTTCGATGGAGCAGCAAATTTCAAAGGAGTTGGCATAGGCACAGTCCTACTATGAGAAATCGGTCAGCATTATCCGGTGTTTGCCAAACTCAAGTTCCCGTGCACCAACAACATGTCCGAATATGAATCCTGCATCCTAGGGCTCATGATGGCCATTGGCATGAATGTACAAGAGTTGCTAGTAATTGGAGATTCAGACTTGCTTATACATCAGGTACGAGGAGAATGGGCGACCAAGAATTCCAAGATACTCTCGTATCTGCACCATGTGCAAAAATTGAGGAAGAGGTTCACAAAGACAAAATTCTAGCATGTTCCCAGAATCCAAAATGAGTTCGCCGATGCGTTGGCTACCCTATCATCTATGATACAGCATCCCAACAAAAACTTCATTGATCCCATTCCAGTAAAGATCCATGATCAGCTAGCTTATTGTGCCCATGTTGAAGAAGAAGCAGACGGAAAGCCTTGGTTTCATGATATCAGGGAATATTTGGCAAAAGGAGAATACCAAGAACATGCAAATCCTACTAAAAAGTGCACACTTCGGAGATTGTCCAACAATTTCTTTCACAGTGGAGGAATCCTGTATAGGAGGAATCTTGATTTGGGATTACTAAGATGTGTCGATGCAAAGGAAGCATCCAGACTACTAGAGGATATTCACGATAGGATATGCTGTCCACATATGAACAGTTTCATTTTAACCAAGAAAATACTCCGAGCTGGTTACTTTTGGATGACTATGGAGACGGACTGCATCCAGTATGTCCAAAAATGCCACCGTTGCCAGATACATGTAGACATGATAAAGGTGTCACCAAATGAGCTTAATACAACAAGCTCACAATGGCCTTTTGCCACTTGGGGAATGGATGTTATTGGACCAATCGAACCTGCCGCTTCCAATGGGCACAAGTTTATCCTCCTAACAATCGACTATTTCACCAAAGGGGTCAAAACAACATCTTATAGAGCAGTGACTAAGAAAGTCGTGACAGACTTTGTCCGCGACCGCATCTTTTGCCGATTCGGGATTCCAGAATCAATCATTACTGATAATGGCTCCAACCTCAACAGTGACTTGATGAAAGCTATGTGTGAAACTTTCAAGATCAGTCACAAGAATTCTAAAGCCTACAGGCTTCAAATGAACAGAGTCGTAGAAGCCACCAATAGGAATATCAAGGATAAACTAAGGAAAATGATAGAGAAGCATAAGCTGTGGCACGAGAAGCTATCATTTGCTTTATTGGGGTAACGTACCACAGTCTGCACATCAACCAGGGAAACCCCCTATATGCTGGTTTATGGTACAGAAGCCGTCATTCCCGCCGAGGTAGAAATTCCTTCCTTAAGAATCATACAGGAAGCTGAGCTCGACAATAAAGAATGGTTGAGAAGTCATTACGAGCAGCTAGCTCTTATAGATGGAAAGAGAATAATTGTAGTTTTCCACGGTCAGATTTATCATAACAGAATGTCCAGAGACTTCAACAAAAGAGTCAAGATGGGACAGTTTACACCGGGGCAGCTGGTGTTAAAGAAATTTTCCCGCATCAAGATGAAGCCAAGGGAAAATTCTCTCCCAGCTGGCAAGGTCTGTACATGGTTTACCGGGTTCTAACAGGAGGAGCCCTCATACTTGCACAAATGGACGGAGAAGTTTGGCCAAAACCAATTAATTCAGATGCAATCAAGCGTTACTACGTGTAATCTTTATGTTTTCCTATATGATGTAAATTGAACCACGTCTGACCTGATTCCCGTTTAAGAGGATATACGTAGGCAGACCTATAGGTTCGGTCACAATTCAATAAAATTTTCATTTCCCCCTGCAATTGGAAACTGGGGCAGAATTTTGAGGAGGACCCTCAAAATTATAAAATGATTTCAGCCAATCATCGCTAGCAGCATTTGCAAGCACCAACCCAGTAAACTGGGAAATAATTTTGAGGAGTACCCTCAAAATTTTGTAGCAGGGAGGGTTGCAATATCTTGAACCACGTCGCAGTCGTTGGTTCATCTAAAGGAAAACTATTATTAATTATGTGTTTATGCTATGTTTTTACTAAATCATGTATGTTTATTGCTGAAATTGCCTTGTTAGCAATGCTACCCCAATGATGTACATAGTATCATTGGATCAAATGAAGCAGAGCCAGCGGGGATGCGAACTAACCTCCCCCTCTACAAAACTCATGATTTTTCTTTGAAATGCAGACACTTGGATCGCGAAAGCATCTGGCATACTATACACCCACAAGACAAACATTGTTCATGAATACAACTCTCAGCATTGTTGCACTTACCAACATTTTCTATCCACGCACATCAGTGATATTCCCTATATCACAATGTCCACGGCAGTTACAACATCGCAACCTGCTATCAGCTAAAAAAACTCTATTACCATTTTCCCCTTTATTTCTTGTATAAGGCTACCATTCTACCTTCCGAGGTTAAGCTCTATCTCCATCTACATTTTTCTGCATTGCATATGGCTACCATTCGGCCTTTCGAGACTAAACGCTGTCTCCATCTGCACTTTTATGCATTGCATAAGGCTACCATTCTGCCTTTCGAGACTAAATACTATCTCCATCTACATTTGCATGGCTGAAATATCGCCACCTATACATTTGCATGGCTGAAAGATTGCCACCTCTATATTTGCATGGTTGAAAGATCGTCACCTTATCTATATTTGCATGGCTGAAAGATCGCTACCTCTACATTTTCATGGCTGAAAGATCGCCACCTTTACATTTGCATGGCTGAGATCTCATGGGCTGAAAGATTGCCAAATGCTGCGTTTCATGGGCTAAAAGATCGCCAAATTATCCAAAGGCGTCATCATTCGGAGGAACCATTTTCATAGCCCGAGAACAGCATGTCATGGCCTGAGGACCCCTTTTAACCTTTTACATATCATTATTAAAAGGCGTCATAGTTCGAAGGCATCATCCCCATAGCCCGAGATCATCATTTCATGGCCTGTGAATCCTTTATTATACGCTTCATGGCCCAGGACATCATGGTCTAAGGACGTCATTCTAACCATCCAAAGACAATCTTCATGGTCCGATGGAAAATTGCATCATGTTTAAATTTATGCACAATATATGCTTGTATTGCTTAATTGTAGGTAAACCGGCGAGCGCCAGCCATCTCGGCAGGGGAAATCCCACTCCAGTTATCGCAGCCCTATCAGACCTTAACCATTCACCACGTCCTGAATATTGCGTCTGTTCTTGAAAAGTTTCCACCGACATACTCCGCCAATGGATCCTGAACTACATATGGCCTGATTCCTTTAAAATTAGGGATGTGTAGGCAACTAAAAGCTAGGGCATGACCTAAGCCTCCTCGAACCATTTCGTTCGATGAAAATTGTTCATCATTTCTTTACCCCGACAACTCTTTCATCCTTCCCGGGTGAAGAGGGGCAGCTGTTGATATCCAATTTTTCCTTGTATATTTTTAATATGCAAAATACTTTCAAAATAGCATATGTATGCATATATAAGTATGTCCAAATGTTTTATTATTTTTTCTTATTTTTTAAAAAGATTTTTAAATCAATTTATTGCCCTTGTTTATCCCGAAAAGACCCAATAATCATTCCCAAAATTATTATTTTGGTGATTCATTTATTGGGTTCTCATATTTATACTAAAATATAGCTAAGATAATTTTTGCACATGTTTACAAATTTATTTGGCATTTTTAAAGCTAAACTGCATATAATTGCAACATTAGCCGCTTTTAAGATTTAATTGCATTTATATATATAAGAATTAAGCCCAGTATTTTGAAATTAAAAATTATAGATTATAAATCATTTTTATGCTTTTAATTTGTTTTCTATTTTTATAAAATAAATAAGGGAAAATTGGCTATTTGAAATCTAGCCCCTTTTTATTTCGATTTTTGCTTGATTTGAACCTCTAATTGAATCCAATCTAAAGCCCAATTACCTCCAACCCAGGTACAACTTGAACCAACCCAGACCCAACTCCGTTAAACCGCCCCGCCTACTTGATCAATCCAAGTCGTTGCTCAAAATGATCAACGGCCACCAAACCCCCTTTCCTTAATTAATCCCAAACGGCCCCTAAACCCTATCATTTCTCACACTCCCCCACCTATGAATCCCCTTCCCTCGCAATCCTCTCTCAAACCCTCGACTACCACCCTAAAACCTCCAAAATCCATGGCTTCCAAGGTCATTGGAGGCCTGTATCCACCTCTTGTGGCTTCTATGTGCTCAATTATTATGGCTTCAAGGCTAGATCCTAGAAAAGCTTGCCCCAAACCTTGGTTGATTTCAATTTTAAGGCTGTCTCTAGCCATCTTTGACTTTGCTTCGGCCAACCATGGCTATTCGAGTTTGATTCTTGACTCTCCTGCTTAGATCGATGGTTTTCAAAGCCTTTCTCACCATTTGAGGTTCTTCTGAAACCCTAACCTTTAAGGTTCTTTTAAATCGGCTTCAAGTCTATGTTTTCTCTAAACTACTAAATATTTGTTCTCAAATTTCCTTTTAAAACTCTACCTTCAAAAAACCTTATCTTTTTTTATTAAGTTTTCTGTTAAGTTATTTGACAAGTTTTGTTGTGTTTCCTTATGTCATTCTTCTACTTGAGTTTGCATGTTAAAGGCCTTAATTTCTTTTGAGGTTTCAGAATCTATTTTTGTTATTATCTGTTTAATTTACTTGTGTTTCATCTCCGGACTCGATTGGTATTGAAAACCCTAATTTTGTGTTCATTCAAGTTCTGAGACTATTCGTTGTGTGATTTACTTGTTCATCACCTTTGAATTTGATTGGTTTCAAAAACCCTAATTTCTTTAGGGCTTTTTGAAGCTACTTCATCTATTTCTTTATGTGATTTGGTTTCTTGCAATCATTGAAACTCGGCTATTATTTTTTCAAAAGGACCTTTTTACTTGACCCTTTTCTCTATTACTAAATTAATAAAGTTGACCTATATGACTACCATGTTTCAATAGTTCATAAGTCTACTGACTATGTGATCGTTGTTGCATGCTGCTTCTCTTTGCCATAGTTTGGCCTCGCATGTTTATGCCCTCTTTTTATATGGTGAATTCCCCTCTTAAATGTCCTTCAATTTTGGACTGGTTTCAAACCATTCCTTGTGGAATTATGATTGCACTCGTATGTTAAGTAATTGATTCTTTCCTTATTTTACCTTACTGATTTCCCTGCTTCTTGGTCTAATTTGATTGAACCTTCGATCCCTGCTTTTCTACTCAATTTGATTAATTCCCTTACCTTGGTTACATTGGTACTCGATTTTTACCGATATTTTCTTGACTAGAATCTGATGAACCTAGTCTCTATTACATATTATGTACTTGTACTGTGCTAAAAATACTTCCTTATCGATTATACTCAGCCTTATGTGATTTCTTTCCTTATTTAGTATTTTCATGTTACCGTTTAAATTTAACTCCTTAATTAAAGGAAGTGCTTATACTAATTTGATTTTAATTAGCACATAGTTCTATAATAATTGCAAAACTATGATTATTGCCTTATTTTCTACCTGTTTTCAAACTATAAGTACCTTGTTCTTTCATTAACACACACACGAACAATTCTTAGTTCTGAACTCTCAGTTACACTAAAGAATACTCTCTCTTGCACTACTACTTCTACTACGACCTGTTTAGCTAGTTGAAAGCCAAAGCTATATTTGAAAAATCCTGCCTCCTTTCTTTACTACATTTTGCTCCTTTGAACTGGTATGTTCTAGTTAAGATTTTAGCATCAACAACAACATGGTTACTTAATGTTCCTGTATTCTTGTCTGCCTATTACTTCAGTACTTTATTTAGCATGCTGTAATTTCTTTTCTCCCATTCTGAATCAATCCCTACCCCGATGTGTTTGATAATTATGGTTTGTTTGGGGCATGACAACATCAAATGTTGTTGAGCATGATCCAAACTTGTTCCTCCTTGGACCATAGCTTCTATGCCACCTTTACATGTTGTGTGCTCTGGTTGATTTACAAGCATGACAGCGCCCCTATTGCTATGCATGCCTTGAATTGACCTATGCCTAAGTATATAGGCCCTTGCAATGGACTCCCAATCCCCTGCCCTCTTTGGCGTAAAATTATCAACTTGTTTGAAGTGTTAATGGTTGTTTCCCAGCACCTCTTTCCCTCTTCTTTACTTCCATAGTTCTTAAATCTTTGTTTCTGCACTTGCACCATCTTCTTAGACTTAAGTTCTTCCCCCCCCCCCCATGTGAGCCTTTCCTTGGGACCCATGAGCTCCCTCTGAACTTGGACACATGAGGGCTGGCATTTCCACACTGCACTTGCCCCCTATGTTGGTTATAAAACTTGGGTGTGAGCACTGCCCGGGGTCCTTTTGAGGCCCTTAGAGAACTCTGAGATACTCGAGTTTGAGAAAGGTTTTAAAATAAAAATGCATTTAAAGTGGTTTGGTCCATAACTCAGAAAGGAAGTCAAGAATCTGGCTTCCTCTAATTGTAATTTGTTTTTTTAATCTACCGATGTAATTCATTACTGGGTTTGTAATAATTTTGTAATGAACACTGGGGCTGGCTAGTGAAAAGGGGTTGGGTATTTATGCATGCCAAGGGTAGAACCATGCATATAAGACTATTTTCATTTTGCATATTCGATCACATTTAGAAAACATGCCTGTAGGACTATCTCAATTCTCCATGTCCCATATTTAGAGAATATGCCTATAGGATCTAAATATATTGCATGTTTGTCGCTGCATATAGAGAACCTTCTTAAAGGATTTGCTTAAATTTTGCATGTCATCACCACGCTTAGACAACATGTTCTCAGGATCTAAATGGTTTAAAAAAATCAGATATCATGTCTTTATTTAAAATCAGTACACCCTTTTGTTGGAATCATACCTATAGGACTAAAAATGAGAAATACTAGATGTCCTGCCTATAGGATCTGAAACCAATCAGGTCGATTCCGACTAGTTTTTTAACAACCCTTCCCACTTATTTAACCCGGTTTAGAAAGCATGCCTACAAGAATTATGAATCATTTGTCTTAAAATTGTGCTGCTTTGCTATACTTCTCAACTATTAATAGATATCATGTTCATAGGATCTCGCTCAAACACTTAGGTAAGCCTTAGGTGATAATGACCAAAAACTGATTTCGTCTTTGTTAATTAATAATTGGCACAATCAGTAAACAAGTCTGATTTTGACTTCCTATCTGAGCCATGTATCAAACTAGTCTACCTCAGCAATCTCCTCTTTAATATTTTTTATCAGACCTAAGTAGTATATGTAAGACATGCTCTTTTATGTGTTTGTTTTGAGGAGGTATACATGAGCCTTTGTTTGTTTATATGTTTCACTAAACATGCAGTATGTGTTTTGTATGTCGCCTTAGAATTTTACCTTTGAAACTTTAAACGAGCCTAATATCCCTCCCTTTAAGGATTAGTAGCCCTAAGTGACTCTGGGACTGATATGATTGGGATGGGTAATTGCATGCAATAGGATTGGTCATCATATCCATATCAACCCTTCCTATCTTTACATGTAAATTTCTGCCTTTATTTTTCCGTTGTATATGATTTAACTACACAAGTTTATTTAGTAGTCTGGTCCTAGCCTCGTCACTACTTCGTCGAGGTTAGGCAAGGCACTTAATGAGGTCGGTTGTACTGATACCACACTCTGCACTATGTGCAGATTCCAATGCTGCAGCTTTTGGTCCACAATGAAGTTGTTGTTTCCAACTCATTAGGCGACCCGAGGTAGTCCTGCAGTCGTCTGCGGAGCTTGGCGTCTCCTTCTATCATTTCCTTTCTGTTTTTAATTATTCAGAGACAAATTCATGTATTTCTATTCAGATTTTATTTGTAGCACTCATAGATGGTCCGTCACATTGTGACACAAGATTCTGGGTAGAGTTGTACTTAGACTTCCGCAGTTTGTATTAATCTAAACTATGAAATTTCGTCTTCTGCATTGTTTTGTTATTATTATTTTCGTTGCTTTTGTTATGTTGTTTCGAATTGTTAAGGGATTAAAAATGAAAATTGTTTAAATAATTGGAATAATTGGCTTGCCTTGATTTCACTAGTAAATGCCATCACGACTCCCGAGGGTGGAAAATGCGGGTCGTGAAAAAAATCTACAGTTGTAAAAGTTGTTGCCCTGTATCAACTGACAGCAGATATGTTACTTGAACATTGAAAGGGAGGAAACATGCTCTTAGGGGGAATACAACTGATTTGTAGGGAAAACAATATGCAGATGTGGTTCTCAGGGGGATTATCAACTCTAAGTTTGTCATCATAAAAATGGGAGAAAGTGATAAGTTATTTGTCTTTTGTTTTGATGATTTGACAAACTTTATGAGATAACTCGATAAGGATCATGAAATAATTATTTCCTTAACATTGAGAGTAACTTGTCAGATGTCTAGTTCAACTCCCAATAAAATCAGTTAAGGGAACAGTAGAGGGAACTGTATAGGGAACAGATAGAGATTAGTTCCTCCGGCCTTCCTCTGGCCTCAGTAAAGGTCAATTCCTTACATTTGTTATAGTCTATGCATTGTTGCACTAAACACGCTACAGTGCATTAGTCACTTTATGGAGTATGCCTTGTACCAGATATTTTTTACCTCATCTTAATGACCTCAGACACACATATTATCAACATAAGGCAAGGGATTTCATTGTTCTAACACTTGCAAAACCAAATATTGATTTTCTCTCTCAAGTGCTAGCTACCCCCTCTCTTAAGAACAAATTTACTACAACCTCAAGGATCAGATCCGAAGATTAAAGATATATTAAGTCCTTAGGTTTGTTGAGTCTTTATTATTTGTTCTTCATTTGTAATCTTACACTACTTTCAAGGAGTGTCTTTACAGGACAGTTTAAACCACTGTTTAGTTTAGTTTCTTGACTAAAGTTAGTCAAGGTTTGTTTCTTTATAATAGAGTTATTATAAAAAGGCTTGCAATAGAGTTATTTCAAGTAGGTGAGGAATTAATAGTTTAATTCCTAGGTTACAATAGGTTGTAATCTAAAGTTTCTTGATTAGTGAAGTTGAAATCCTAAGAGTGTAGGTCGTGGTTATTAATACCGTGCGCTGGGAGTATTCCATGTAAAATACTGATGTCATCTACTTGTCGATGTGTGTGTGTGTGTTCTATGGGAAGTGATAGAGAACCAGGTTCTCTACATAGTATAGTGGACTCTTAGTTTATATCAATTGCTATCAGAGAAGGTTCTTTCTATAAGGCTAACACCTAGAAAGGATCTGTATGGCTGCTCCAACAAATTTTGAAGAAGGTCAATCAACCTACAAAACACCAAGATTTAAAAAAATATGTAACGACCCGGCCAGTTTTTCCGAGAGTTGTAGCCCCATTCCCTCATATTCTGCTCTTTTCGTGATCTACAATTGTTATATAACTTACCGAGTTGGTTAGTTTGAGTTCGAACAGATTTCAGAGTGAATTGAGACATTTAGTCTCTTAATTGAAAGCTTAAGTTGGAAAAGTTGATTAGATATTGACTTATGTGTAAGCGACCTCGAAATTGAATTTTGATGCTTTTGTTAGCTCTGTTATGTGATTTTGGACTTAGGTGCATGTCCGGATTGTGATTTGGAGCTCCGTAGTAGAATTAGACTTGAAATGGAGAAAGTTGGAATTATGGAAAGTTTGATCGGGAGTGCACATTTTGATATCGGGGTTGGATTGGATTTTCGAAAGTTGGAATAGGTTCGTGGTTTCATTTATGACTTGTGTACAAAATTTGAGGTCAATCGACGTAATTTTATAGGTTTTGATGTCTTTTCTAGAATTTGAAAATTTCAAAGTCCATTAGGCTTGAATCCGAGTTCAATTTGTGATTTTAACTTTGTTTGAGGTTATTTGAGGATTCGACTATGTTCGTATTGGGTTATAAGACTTGTTGGTATTTTTGGTTGAGGTCCCGGTGGGCCTGGGGTTAATTTTGGGAAGTTAATGAACTTAGAGTTTGATTTGAGGGACTGTTGAAGTTTGGAATCAGCTGGTGTAATTGCACTTGTAAAAGTCTCATCATAGGTGCGAGCCCGCAGAAATGTGAAGGCGCCAATAGGAACATGGCTCACAGGTATTGAAAGATTCCCACATCTATGAACCCGTAGATGCGGACTGGGAGTCGTGAAAGCGGAGGAAGTGAGGGCTAAGTGACTTCCACATAAGTGGAACATTCACCACTGAAGCAGATTTTTAGCCACAAGTGCGGAAGACCTACGCAGAACATATAAATATGAGGTTCCGACATTTTACACCATTTTCATCATTTTGAGCTCAAACTTGGGAGGTTTTTGAGAGGGTTTTTGAAGAGATTATGAGGTAAGCTCCTTGTGTTCTTTTTTTTTTTCAATAATGATGCTCCCCCTCTGATTTTTTACCAAGTTGGTGTGTTTTTAGGTGAATTTTAGAGGTTTTGAGGCTAGGGATTTGGAGAATGAATTCTGAATTTGGATTACCATTTGGTGTCGAATTTTGATGAATTGGTATGACTACACTTGTGAGTGAATAGGATTTCCCGTTTTGTAATTTTTGTCGGATTTAGAGACGTGGGCCTGAGGGCCGGATTTGAAATTATTTCGGATTTTGAGCTACAATTTTGTATTTTCTTGTGGAATTGATTCCTTTAGCCCGTATTATTGTATTGTACTGTTTGTCGATAGATTCGAGATATTTTGAGGCCGATCGTGAGGCAAAGGCATTTTAGAGTGGAGTTTCACTTGGATTGAGGTAAGTAATAACTCTAAATCTGGTCCTGAGGATATGAAACCCCGATTTTGTGCTATGTGATTATTTTGGAGGTGACGCACATGCTAGGTGATGGGCGTGTGGTCGTGCACCGTGGAAATTGTGACTTGGTCCATTCCCTAAAACTGTAAAGTTGGATAACTTGTTGTTATCTATATGTTCTCTATGTGTCATAGAAATTTGACCGTAATTCATGTTAGAAATCATGTTTAGGCTATGTGTTGGTACCGTTGGGACCCACAGAGGTCGTGTTACCTGTTGAATTAACTACTAAATGCTATTTGTACTCAGTCTCAGTTTTTACTCGTATTATATCTCTATCTCTATTATTATTATTGATACATCACGCTATTGCTTTTTGGGGCTGAATTTTCCTGATTTATGAAAGCATGAGAAACTAGAGATATTGATGAATGAGTGAGGACGAGGGCCTGATTGTGAGGATATTTATGGGATCGGGCGGCACGCTGCAACATGTTTCATTCATGTATGCCATAATTTGCTTGAAATAGCGCTTCAGCTATAGGAGCCCCTCTGTAGTCTATACACACTCCCTTGTAAGCGCCAGTACCTACTGAGTTCGAGTGCTGAATGTCGAGTGCTGAGTGATCGTGAGCAATGAGTGACTGTGGGAAATTAGTGATTATGAAATTGGAGTGAATGGGAGGACTGAGTGATTTTTGCCTTGAGAGGCTGTATATGATTTCATCATTGTTGCACACAGTTGCCTTATATCACTATTTTGAAAACTTTTGAAAGATACTTTTTATTCGGTTTTACTCGAACATGGCGTAAACAACATATTTGACTTGATTTGCCGTTTTTGAGAATCATGTTTATTTTTCCTTATTGTCATTATCTTTTAGTTTCTTATTTATTATTGTTACTTACTGAGTTGGTTGTACTAACGCTATACCCTGCACTTCGTGTGTAGATCCAGGAGTTCCTGGACGTGGAGGGTGTTGATAGTTCTCGTTGCTGGCCGTTGGAGATAGCAAGGCAGTTTTCTGGCGTTCAAGACCTTATTTTCTCTTCCTTATTGACATCCCTATATTGGGAGCTATTTTCCCGCACTTGTTTTAGGGTTTTACCCCTGTTTATGAAAAACTTTGCTATTTTTACAATTTCTTGATTCATTTTCTGTTAAATTTTGGAAGTATTTTGGAAATTGTCAGCTTGCCTAGTATCATCGATAGGCTCCATCGTGACAGGTTCAGATTTGGGTTATGACAAGTTAGTATCAGAGCCTAGGTTACATAGGTCTCACGAGTCATGATCGGTTTAGTAGAGTCTTACAGATAGGTACATAGACATACGTACTTATCTTCGAGAGGCTACCGAACTCTTAGGAAACTTCACATTCTTGATTTTTTGTCATGCAAATCTATTGATTATGGTGACTAAACTTATGTTATTCTAATCTGTCAAAGATGGTGAGGACACATACTACTAAGTAGGATGGATAACCACTAGTACTACCAGTTAGGGCCGCGAGAGGCCGAGGTCGTGGTAGAGATCGCAGTAGGGGCGGAGGTGTAGCTCGTACAATAGTTAGGGCAGCACCTGCAGATCCACCAGTGCCCTGATTCAAGAGCAGGTCCTACTTATGGATGCGCCAGCGGGTCCAGCTCAGGCACCATCCATTCCCATTGTGATTCCAAGCCTTCAAGAGGCCTTAGCTCAGATTTTGTCCGTGTGCACCCGTCTAGATCAGGTGGTCAATGTTTTGGCCACATCGGCCACTTCTTAGGCTGGGGGAGGTACTCAGACTCCCGCCATCCGCGCACCAAAGCAGGTGATGTAGGGACTCTAGACACTGGGGCACTACCAACCTAGCCGATTGCAGCTGCTCTGGCCCATACGGTTCCCGTTATGTCTGATGATGAGCAGCGGAGATTGGAGAGGTTTGAAAAACTCCAACCTCCATCTTTTAGTGGTACAGATTTAGAGAATGCGCAGGTTTTCTTGTACAACTGTTATAGGATTCTCCGTATAGCCGGTATTCTGGTGACCAGCGGGGTCTCATTCACTACTTTTCAGTTCTCTATAGACGCTTTCAATTGGTGGGAGGCTTATGAGAGACGTAGGTCGATCGGTGCAGCACTACTTATATGGGAAAAGTTCTTTGTTTTCTTCTTGGAGAAGTCTGTGTCGTAGTCTAGTAGAGAGGAGCCGCACGGATAGTTTGAGCAGTTATGTTAGGATGATATAGCTATGACGCAATACAAGATGCAGTTTTTTGAGTTGGCATGTCATGCAGTTTGGTTAGTCCTCAAGGATAAGGAGAGGATCAGGAGGTTCACTGATGGCCTCACATTTCAGCTTCGAGTGCTTATGACTAGAGAGAGGGTATTTGGTGCTACTTTCAATGAGGTTGTTGACATTGCTTGGTAGATAAAGATGATCCACAGCTAGGAGAGGGTTGAGAGGGAGGATAAGAGGTGGTTTTAGTGGTGTTCCTTCTAGAGGTCAATTCTACCACGCAAGGGTCATCCTTACAGGCATGCTCAGATGGCTTGCCCAGTTCACCGTGGTGCATCATCTGGCCATGGTTCACACAGTTCTCATTAGGGTCACTCATCTATTAGTGCCCTTCAAGCTTATAGTCTGTCCCGTTCTCCATCGGTTCAGAGCTCATCTATGCTAGGTTCTTCTACCAGTTATCTCAGTGCTCGGTGCTCCCTTCAATCACCATCACCAGCACCAGGGAGTTTTTTTGAGTGTGGGGAGTTTGGTCGTGTGTGGAGGTAGTGTCCTCATCGTCAGGTAGGTACAGTACAACAGAGGAGTCAAGCTGCATATTCTGCACCAGTTGCTAAACCACACGCTCAGCCAGCTCGGAGTGGGGGTCAGTCAGCTAGAGGTCGCCTTAGAGGGGGAGCCCAATTAGGTGGCGGCCAGGCCTAATTATATGCTCCTCCCACTGTACCAAATGCCATTTTATCAGATGCAATAATCACATGTATTGTCTCAGTTTGCCACGGGGATGACTTTGTATTATTTGACCCTGGTTTATTCATATGTATCATCGTATTTTGATCATTATCTAAATATTCCTCACGAGTCTCTAGTTTCATCTGTTCATATATCTACGCAAGTGGGCGATACTATTGTTGTGATCGTGTATATCGATCATTTGTAGTGACTATTGAGGGATTGAAGACTAGAGTTGATCTCTTGTTACCTAGTATGGTCGATTTCGATGTAGTCTTAGGTATGGACTGGTTGCCTCAATGTCATGCTGTTCTAGATTTTCACATTAAGATAGTGATGTTGGCGATGCCAGGCTTCCACAGATTGAGTGGCGAGGTTCTCTAGACTATGTTACTAGTAGAGTGATTTCATACTTGAAGATCCAGTGGATGGTTGGGAAGGGTTGTCTATCTTATTTGGCCTTTGTGAGGGATGTTAGTGAAAAGACCCCTACTATTGATTCTGTTCCGGTGGTACGATATTTCCTGGATGTGTTTCCTGTAGACGCATGCCCGACAGGAATATTGATTTTGGTATTGATTTGGTGTCGGACACTCATCTCATTTCTATTCCTCTATACCATATGACACCGGCTGAGTTGAAGTAGTTAAAGGAGCAACTTTACGAACTCCTTGAGAATGGGTTTATTTGGCCTAGTGTGTTACCTTGGGGTGCACCAGTTCTATTTGTAAAGAAAAAGTATCATGTGTAGCGTATTAATGATCTATTTGACCAACTTCATGGAGCAAGGGTGTTCTCCAAGATTGATTTGAGGTCAGGGTATCACCTGTTGAGGATTCGGTACTCGAATATTCTTAAGATAGCTTTCAGCACCCGTCATGGTCAATATGAGTTCCTTGTGATTTCATTTGGGCTGACCAATGCCCTATTAGCATTCATGCATATGATAAACAGTGTATTTCAGCCTTTTCTCGACTTGTTTGTCATTATATTCATTGATGATATCCTGGTGTACTCTCGTTGTCAGGAGAAGCATGCGTATCATTTGAGGATTGTGTTGCAGCGATTGAGGGAGGAGAACTTTATGACAAGTTCTCCAATTGAGAGTTTTGGCATAGTAATGATTTATATGAGTCCAACAAACTATAGAGTACTTGGTCCTATATGAGACTGATACATAGAATGTAATAACAATTGAATGTAAAGAAGATCAAATATTTTCTACGTGGAAAAATCCCTCACAAGGGGATCAAAAAACAACGACCTATACCTGTAGGCTTTAAATTCAACTAACTGTAATCTACCTATTACAAATCACATTGCAAACACCCTATTGCAAAGACTTCAAACTAACTTGCGATGCACCACCACAAGCCACTCTACAACTCTCCTAGTTACAGAGGATTTAACTTATGACTATTCCTAGTCACAACTTAAACTCTAAGGTTTACAAATTTGGTTTGTTCCTAAGACAGCGCTTCTAAGAAAGTAAACTAGGAATTATAATATAGAACAATAAAAAAGATTGCAACTCAACTATGGACATACATAAGACTTGATTAGAAGCTCATCCTTAGTGGAGTTGTCTTCTTGTTCTTGACATACAGTGACTTCAAATGCTAGGTGAAATTTGTTATGCTTGAGAGAATTTCATGAATGCACACCGAAAGTGTGTCTTGCACCAGGTTGTTTTATCATAAAAGATATCATAATGGATAGTTATGTCAACCCTTGGTGTACTTCTTCCCAGTGAGAAGTGACTGTTGCACAGTCTGCACATCCACTTCTGGGCAGTTGCATTCCAACTGGATAGTGGCCTTTGTACATCCTATCAGGATACACCAACAGACCAAGTCCTAGTTGTGTTCCTCTTCTGTAACAGTTGCCAGTTGGTCATTTTCTTCTGTCACGTTCAAGCTGCGTTCTTGTCAGAGAACCCTGAAACAGCAGGTCCCTGCTGTGTTCCTCTTTATCTTGATTGCGTACAGTCAATAACTTGCTTATGTCGGAGGACACTAAAGAGCCAGATCATCAGGTCCCTGTTGTGTTTTTCCTTTTACTGATTTTCAGGCTTCAATAGAGCAAGGTGCTCTATCTGGTTTTTCATGACATGTTTGTTAGATCATCAAAACATAAAATACTTAAAACACAATAATTTCCCCATTTTTCATGATGACAAACTTAGGCATGGACACTATTTGTTTAGAGCAAAAATAACCAGATGAGATGCCAGTAGTTACCCCTTAATCTAAGATCTCCAGTGGTTTCCCCTTAACCTAAGATCTCCAGTAGTTCCAGTAGTTCCCCCTTAATCTAAGCTTTATTCCCCCGTTTAGCATCATTAAAAAGGATAGAATTATACAAGAGCACCAGCAGATAATGAGCATAAATAAGTCTAACACAGCTAGCTCATGCCACATATGCACACACAACATGATAGAAAAGAGAAGCCAAAGGAACATAGGATTGTACATGCAACAAAAAGGAAGATGTTTCATTAATGTTTACATACGAATGAGTAATTCAGGAGCAATAATGGTTAAGTTCAACATGCCATCATAACAAAAACATGCAAACAAAAGTAAATCAGCAGCCATAGGAGATTGGAGCAAAAGTAGCTTGACACAAGGAAGATCTTAGAGGGTACTAAAGGAAGAAGGGTTGGAAGAAGAGAGAGCTATGGTTTTGAGAACCGGGTTCAGTCTAGCATTTGCGGACAATTGTTCTTCAAGTAATTGAGCCCGAAGTCTCTCATTTTCCTTTGTCAGTCATGTGATCACCTTAGGTACAGAATCGGGTCTGTTAACTGGTTCACTAAGTTGAGTTTCCAATATGGCATTTTGAGCCCTCAGCCTTCTTATCTCTTCAGAGGCTACATTTTGAGCATTGATTAGCTGAGACATGGTCGAGATGCTTCCACTAACCTATTTAATACATTCACATTCTTCTAGAGTGGTCTTAGAGAAGATCTGCTTGTGTGTGCCCACTCTAGGATTCCCCAGGGGGACCTAATAGAATCTGAACACCTAAGTGCGGAGAAATCCATAAGGTAACCCATGATTTTGAAACTTGCCACCTTTTGTATATGGACTATCATGATTGCAGGCAGATTGATTGGGACAAACTCATCGAGTGCTTCCATAAGCACCATGTTCGATCTTATAGCAATAAAGCGCCTCTCAGAGCGGGGTAAGAGTACTTTATTGATCTGCTCAAAGAGAAGCTCGTACTCAGGAAGCAAAACCTTCTTATGCACTTGTTCCCCCTGTTGAATACCTTGTTCTTTCATGATGGCTCTCCAAAAGTTTAGTCCACAGACACCCTTAACTAAGAACATACCTTCACACGGAATTCTTAGAATTTTCCCTAACGTCGAAGCATAGAGTACAATGTCTGTCACACCTCCTTTTTTACACACCTACCCCGAAGGATAGTGTATAAGGGAGTTTTACCATTTTAAGTGACATTATTTGAAATGGGATTATTTATTTATTTCAGAATCGCCACTGGGATAGGTTTGGCTTTTGGTGTCCCAAGTCACCGGTTTATCTTGAATCCCAAATCGAGGAAATTTCGACTTCCCGAATGGAGTCTGCGAACCGAAAATTCTGAATAAGGAATTGTTGACCCGGGGGAAAGTGTTAAGCACCCCCGGGTCCCATGGTTCTAGCACGGTCGCTTAAACTATTATAAATGGCTTAAAATCTGATTTTAATACATGTTTATCCTGTAGTGCACTTTTAAAACTATTTACCGCTTTTAATTAATTTTAAGGAAATTGAACGTCGTTTAAATCATATTTTTGGATCTCGTCACATGAAATGCACCCGGATCCTACAGCTTTAATTTAGTAATACAATATAAATTTGAGTTTTTGAATCTAACAGGGACATGTGAATGAACTAATATAAGCAACTATTTCTAAGCTACAGGAGCTGCTGATTCCATACCAAACTAATATACTAAATTAATATCATTTGCAGGATATTCATATAGTTCTAACAAAACGAGTCCAACCGTCCAAATTAGCTACACATATAACTAACAAATGGAATTTAACTAAGCTAAACTATGAATAAATGTAGGAAAATAACAAGAGCAGCAGGCAAGGAAAAAAACCTAAGCTTTAAGATTTGAATTTTGAATTTTTCAGATATGAAAACCTTCTCCAAACTTAAAACTTTTGAGATTTGTAGCTCTCTAAAACTTTTTCAGATTTCTAAACCTTCTAAAACTTTTTGTATTTCTAAACTTTTAAAACTTTTCAGATTTCTAAACTTCTAAAACTTGCCTTGCAAGGCAAGGGGCATGCCTTTTTATAGGCAAAACTAGGGCAGCATCAGATTTTTCCTTTTACATTTTAAGTCCCTCTTTTATTTTTAATTTTTAACTACTAGAACCCTTATTTCATGCCTTGTTGGCCAAGTAACACTACCAAGTTACTGAAATTTTAATTAGAACCCCCTTCTAGAAGGTTCTAGGGAGTTCCAATTCGGTTACTGCACTATTCTTTTTATTAAACTACCTATACTACCCCTGAATTAATCCTAAATTACTAACCAAGTTAAACTAACCCACAGCTCTCTTAACTTGGTCAAAACTGACCATAGTTAGTCAAACAAGCAGCTGGAAACGATCATCTAAATCCAAACAATTTCAATTATACTAAACGAAAACCTAAAATTGAACTAATAGTCTAATTATCCTATTTTAAACTTGATTTAAATCTAATTAATATGAATCCTAAAACTAAATGTATAATTGAAAAAGAGTAAACTGTCAATTAAAGCAATTCAAAATAAAGTAAAATACCATATAGAAACAATAATACTCAAACAAACCTTCGATTTACCAAGTTAAACTAAACCTATTTTTAATCCTAAATTAAGCCCTAACAGTTCAAATTAATCCACTATTGGCAATGATCAAATAATCAGGAATCTAAGAGAACAATTGAAAATTACTCAACAACACTGGTCATGAATCAACATCAATACGAACAGAGAAAAACTTAAACTAATTAAACTACAAAACCTAGAATACTAATTACCGCAGAAAAAATAAAACATGGATTAACAGAAGAAAGAAACATAAGGAAAACAACATGAATGGATTAACAGAAGAAAAGGCATAAATAAAACATACAAAATAAGAAGAGAAAACTATATTTAAACTAATTTTAACAGTAGAGGAATAAGAGAACTCACTTGTTGCAAGATTGAACAGGACTGGAATTCAATTCAAGTCCCAAAATGATGCTAGCCATTTGTTCTTTGCCAAGAACAAACGGAAGCATCATTTTATGACTCAAACCTACCTCTTGACTCAAAAAACTGGGAAGAAATCGAACATCTTAAAGCTTCTAGAGTTCTGTCATTCTAAGATCTGAAATTCGAGGAAATCAGGGATGATTCAAAAGAAAATAGTTAGGGGTTTGGAAAGAGGGAAGTGAGGAGATTCTGGGGTGTGATTTTGGGGAGGTTTGGGAGGTGGCGCCGCCGTAATTATTCTGCGGAGGACGAGGATTATAGTGGTTTTGATGGGGAGGTTGATTTCTTCGGAATGGAGCCTGATTTCTATTGGCATGTTGTTGCGGTCGGACAAAGGGTTGAGAATTCATGACCACATAAGGTTGACGAGCATCAGCCATGTCATGATGAGTGTAGTAATGTTGAGAGATTATTTCAGAAAACATGGGTCTGGGAGCACGGTGCCTTCTTGCACTTTATGTTGCCATAGACGTTTCTTCTTTCTTCTTACCTTTAGCCATTCCTCCAAACCCGCCTTGAATGGCTTGGGAGGTTGCTCTAATGGCTGACTGGCTCAAGATTCTGCCCGTTTTCAGACCATTCTCCACTATCTCACCAATCTTAATCTCCTCAGAAAAAGGTTTGCCCATAGCTGACATCATGTTCTGGAAGTAGTAAGCTTCTTGGGCTTGAAGAAATATGGTGACCATTTCCACTTCATCTATTGGAGGTTTTTCCCTCAATGGTTGCTCGCGCCACTTAATCGCATATTCCCAGAAACTTTCTGAGGATTTCTTCTTTAGATTCGCCAAGGAGTTCCTGTCTGGCGCAATGTCTATGTTGTATTGAAACTGTCGAACAAAATCCCTGGCAAGATCGTCCCAAATGTGCCATCGAGATATGTCCTGATCCATATACCATTCTGAGGCTATGCCTACGAAGCTTTCTCCAAAGTAAGCCATTAACAACTCCTCTTTTCCGCCAGCCCCACGCAATTGGTTACAGGTGCACATGAGGGAACATGCACAGATCAGTATCGGAGACACTCTTCTGCCCGCTTAAACCTTACAAGTTTTTTAGGCTTTTTTGCAGGCTCCTTATCCTTTTTGCCATCTCATCCTGTTCAGGAGCTTTAGGAGTTTTATCTTGTCCGGGTGTAAACTCAAATGGGGGTGGCTGAGAGTAAGTGTATGTGGGATATTGAGGAGGATCCGCTTGAAAAATAGGATTTTGGAAAGTGAAGGCCGAGGGATCAAAAGCGAACCTAGGTAGTGAAGGTTGTGCGGTGGCGGAGCATGGAAGAGCGTTAAAGATATTGGGGGCTACTCCTGATGTGAACACCTGGGGACGTACCTCAGAATCCTACAAAGTGAGCAGATATGGTAGGTTGTCCCAACGGGGTATTCGGAAGACTGATGGGGATGTTAGAAGTACCCCCGGATCTAGGGAACAATTCAGGAAAGCCAGGGATAGCACGGATTCAATGTCAATTGTACTCATCCTGCGTATTTATTTAAAGTGATTTAAGGCTTTATTTTGACCCAAAAGAAAAGTGGCTATTTTTTAAAAAATTTATTTAAAAAAACAAAGACATGATTTTTGCGGATACGACCTTTCAGTACTCCGGAGAAGAAGATTTTAAGGTTGTGCCCGCTAACCGTTTAAAAATGACTCAGGGTGGCTGTTCTTGCAAAAACAGCCTTCTGGCGCCCTTTTGGGGGCATTCAGCTTATTTTAACAAGAATGGCATTACCCAACTTATTTGTGATAAAAAGTAAAAATTTTGACATTTTTTTTGCTATTTTTGCAAAAAGGGAAGTTGGACCCGATGAGGGTTGCCTACGTATCTCATATCCGGTGAGAATCAAACTGGCATAGTTCGGGCAGATTTGACAAAACCAACTATTTTGAAAACAAAAATCTTTTTGTTATTTATTGTTTTTCAAAAATCCGGCAGAGTTTCAGTAGTATTTGGATATTGGTTTTTCAAAACAAGTGGTTACCCTTACTTAACCCTAACACTGCTATTTTCTTCCAACTCTCTCCCATTATTTACAAGCCGGTCAACATGCAAAGCTGAGAAAATAAATGCACAAGTAGCACGTAAGATGCATCAGGATGGTCTTTTCATTTTAGGTCACCTATTCTAGACGGACCCAACCCTTGTGTTGAGTCCCCTAAGTCAAATGCACATGATGCAAATAAACATTCCTACTAGGGATCTGGCATGGGGCTTTGTTATACTAGGTTTAAACCCTGGGTTTATTGTTCTAGACCTGGCTTACCCGAGCAGACAACTCAAGCCGGGGGGGGGGGGGGGGGGGG
>MDKF010019992.1:0-19491 GCA_026770625.1 Nicotiana glauca
TTTTTTTTTTTTTTTTTTTTTTTTTTTTTTGGAATTCTTTACTTGGGGTAAAAATCACGTGCTCACAGTGATGACCCAAAGAAACCAGCAATTACTCTCGATCCAATCATAGTCTAGGTCTAACTGTCTGAGGCTGAGGTTAATATGTCAATACCTCTTGAGTTTGAAGCAACGCCACCTGCAAAGACACCGGTACCAATTAAGATTGAATTCGTGTCTCTGCCAAATAAAACTGCACCATTTGAGGTTGCTATCTTGCCACCCAAGGCACATGTTCCATTCAAAGTGAGGATAGCCGCGCCAATCCCAGTGGCGATGTCAACCACGCCACCCTTTATACAACTTCTATACCCTGGGACTATACAACCGAGGCGAGAAGGAAGGGCAAGGTCAGGACTAAAGAAACTATCGCAGCACAGGGTATGACAAGAACTGGTAGAGTCTATACCCCTGAACATCTAGCTGAATCAAGCAAGCAGGCTTCCAATCGGCCACCCCTCATTGAGACAGGTCCGTACGACCTTTCGAGGAAAGTACAAGCTAAGGAGTATTCAGTCATCGACCAGTTGAACAAGACGCCAAACACGAATATCCATTCTCTCTTTGCTACAAAATTCTTAGACACAAGGTAATGCTTTGTTGAAGGTGTTGAATGAAGCGTACGTACTAAATAACATCACTAGCGGGGAAATGGATAATACGGTAGGACAACTGCAGGAAAGCCATAAAATCACCTTTCATGAGGAAGAGCTGCCACCTGAAGGGCTGGGGCACAACAAGGCACTGTACATTGTCGTATAATGTTAAGATCATTTCATCACTAGAATCCTAATTGATGGAGGTCCAATGTTAACATTTGTCCATTGATAACGCTCAATAAGTTGGGTAAAGGACTGCATGAGATAAAGGATGGAGCAATCAATGTGAAAGCTTTCGATGGTTCTCAGAGGTACACCAGACTATTCCGGCGATCGAGGGAAGAAGGAAGCTGGGTGGAGAAACTCAACAGCACATTGACCGGGTCAATGCTATCGATAAAGACAAATAGTGGGATAGCAAAATCGAGAGTATACTGAGTTGGAGTGGGTACGAGCCTTGCAAAGGGCTCGACAAGAACCTCCAAGGAATCTCTAAACCCATAAAACTCAAGAAACATGGCACTACCTTCGGTTTGGGATATGAATACACCTGGGAAGAATTTAATAGTTGGTCGCCACAATGGTGCTATCCTTACTACCCACTAGAGCAGCCAATACCGCATCTGGAACAGACCTTCCAACAGGCCGACATTATTTATGGGTCAGATGAAGAAGAAGCACTCGCAGCAGTGAGGAACTTGTTTCTAGAGGACGGTGATATGGACTATTGCATTATTCTCGAGGAGGAGGGGGAGGAAGGCATTTCCATACAAGCTATGAGCAGAGGGGCAGATCTCAAGAATTGGACCATCAGGACAACCAAAGCCCGACAAGCCTCGGGGTAGCAAGGCTAAAACAAGAATTATTCACTATTTTATCTACTAAATGATTTTATTTTTGCATTTTTCATTTCCCACTATAAGATCTTCGATGTTAAAAATAATTATTCAATTTATCAAAAGCATTTTTGATTTTTCTTATGAATCAATATTTATTTTTATCATTTTCTCTCATTACTTTACCTATACAATATTACTATTACTTGTCTTGATGAACCAATGACTGTGACATACAATGAGACAACGCAACAAAAAGATATTGATTTAGAGGAAGATCACATACCTAACGAGATGGTCAAAGAAGTTGAGAATTTCTAGAACAGACCTAAGTCCAACCTGGACGAGACCGAAATTGTCAGCCTGGGAGATTTAGAAAATGTCAAGGAAATGCGAATCAACATTCACCTATCGCAATTAGAGAAGATAGAATACAAAGATTTTCTAAAGGAGTATGAAAACATACTCACCTGGTCGTATGATGACATGACTGGTCTGAGTATGTCTATTGTGGCTCACAAACTGCCAACCAATTCAAATGTGTCCCCTGATAAAGCAAAAGCTCAGGAAGTTCAAGCCTGATATGAGCTTGAAAATCAAGGAAGAAGTCACCAAGAAAATCAATGCTAAGGTTCTCAGGTTAGTAGAATACCCGATGTGGTTAGCCAACATTGTGCCAGTGCCAAAGCAGGATGGGAAAGTGCGAGTCTTTGTCGACTACCGGGATCTCAACCGGGCATGTCCAAAAGATGACTTCCCTTTGCCAAATACACACATCCTAATTGACAATTGCGCCAAGCATGAGCTACAGTCATTCATAGATTTCTTTGCTGGTTATCATCAAATTTGGATGGATGAGGAAGATGATGAGAAAACGACTTTCATTACACTGTGGGGAGTGTACTGTTACAAGATAATGCTATTCGGCATGAAAAATATAGGGGCCACCTATATGAGGGCCATGACTACCATCTTTCACGATATGATACATAAGGAGATCGAGGTATATGTGGATGATGTTATTATCAAATCCAAGAAGGCCACAAACCACATAAGAGATATGAGGAATTTCATCAATAGACTGCGGAAATACAACCTGAAATTAAACCCTGCGAAGTGTGCATTTGGGGTTCCTGCTAGGAGATTGCTTGGGTTTATTGTGAGTCAACGAGTAATAGAACTGGATCAATCGAAGGTCAAAGCCATTCAAGACCTACCACCGCCAAGGAAAAAGAAAGATGTGATGAGTTTCTTGGGAAGGCTTAACTACATTAGCTAATTCATAGCACAATCTACAATTATATGTGAGACGATCTTCGAGATGTTATAGATGGACTCCACCACCAAATGAACCAATGATTGCCAAAAGGCCTTCAAAAAAAATGACGGAGTACCTGTCAACACCACCAGTCTTAGTCCCACCTGAGCCAGGTAAACCCTTATTACTCTACCTTGCAATGTTAGATGGAGCTTTCAGCTGTATTCTGGGGTAGCACAATGAAGCAGGAAGGAAGGAGCAAGCTATTTATTATCTCAGCAAGAAGTTCAACCCGTATGAGGCCCGATATTCTCTATTAGAACGCACTTGTTGTTCTTTGACTTGGGTAGCTCAGAAGCTGAGACATTACTTTTGTGCCTATACTACATATCTCATATCGAGAAAGGATCCCTTGAAGTACATCTTTCAGAAGCCCATTCCCATTGGCAAGCTAGACAAGTGGAAAATCCTATTGAGTGAGTTCGACATTGTTTACATAACTCAGAAAGGGGTCAAGGGACTGGCACTAGTAGACCACCTTACTGAAAACCCTGTGGATGGAGAATATGAACCACTGAAAATGTATTTTCCTAATGAAAAGGTATTATTAATAGGAGAAGACATTGTGAAATCCTATGACGGTTGGAGAATGTTCTTCGATGGAGTAGTGAACTTCAAAAGAGTTGGCATTGGAGCGGTTTTAATATCAGAAAGCGACCAGCATTATCCGGTGTCTTCCAAACTCAGGTTCCCCTAAACCAACAATATGGCCGAGTATGAAGCCTACATCTTAGGACTCAAAATGTCTATTGACATGAACGTTCAAGAGTTGTTAGTGATTGGAGATTTTGAATTACTTGTATATCAGGTACGAAGAGAATGGGCAACCAAGAATTCCAAGATACTCCCGTATCTGCACCACATACAGGAATTGAGAAAGAGGTTCACGAACATGGAATTCAAACATGTTCCCAGAATCTAGAATGAGTTCGCCAATGATTGGTTACCCTATCATCTATGATACAACATCCAAACAAGAATTTCATTGATCCCATTCCGGTGAAAATCCATAATCAGCCAGCTTACTGTGCCCATGTTGAAGAAGAAGTAGACGGAAAGCCTTGGTTTCATGATATCAAGGAATATTTGACAAAAGGAGAGTACCCAGAACTTGCAAATGCTACTCAGAAACGCACACTTCGGAGATGGTCCAACAACTTCTTTCACAGCGGAGGAATCCTGTATAGGAAGACTCCCAATTTAGGATTATTAGATGTGTCGACGCAAAGGAAGCATCCAAACTACTAGAGGAAATTCATGATAGGACCTGCGGTCCACATATGAACGGTTTTATCTTAGCAAAGAAGATACTCCGGGCAGGTTACTTTTGGATGTCTATGGAAGCGGAATGCATCCAGTATGCCCGAAATTGCCACCGCTATTAGATACATGCAGACATAATAAAGGTACCTCCAAATGAGCTTACCACAACAAGATCACCGTGGTCGTTCGCTGCCTAGGGAATGGGCGTTATTTGACCAATGAGAATGTTGCCTCCAATGGACACAGGTTCATCCTAGTAGCCATCGACTCTTTCTCCAAATGGGTCAAAGAAGCATCTTACAAAGCAGTGACTAAAAATGTCGTGGCAGACTTTTTCCGCGACCGCATTGTTTGTCGATTCGGAATTCCAGAGTCAATCATTACTGATAATGGATCCAGCCTCAACAGCGACTTGATGAAAGCTATATGTGAAACTTTCAAGATGAAACACAAGGATTCCACAACGTACAGACCTCAGATGAATGCAGCTGTAGAAGCCGCCAACAAGAATATCAAGAAGATATTGAAGAAAATGATAGAGAAGCATAGACAGTGGCACGAGAAGTTACCATTTAATATACTGGGGTGTCGCACCACAGTCCCCATATCAACTGGGGAAACCCCCTATATGCTAGTTTATGGTACAGATCTGTCATTGCCACTAAGGTAGAAATTCATTCCCTAAAGATCATACAAGAATCTGAGCTCGGCGATGCAGAGTGGGTAAAAGGTCATTATGAGTAACTAGCCCTTATAGATAGAAAGAGAAAGAATGCAGTCTGCCATGGTCAACTCTATCAGAATAGAATTTCCATAGCCTTCAACAAAAGAGTCAAGCCAAGACAATTCACACTAAGGCAACTTGTGTGGAACAAAAAAATTTTGCATCAATATGAAGCCAAAGAGAAGTTCTTTCCCAACTGGCAGAGTCAATACATGGTTCATCGGGTTTTGACAAGAGGAGCCCTCATACTTGTAGAAATGGATGGAGAAGTCTGGCCAAAGTAGATCAATTCAGATGCAGTCAAGCGTTACTATGTGTAATATTTATGCTTTCCTTATTTGATGTAATTGAACTACACTTGTCCTGATTCCTATTTAAGAATGGATACGTAGGTAGCCTTATGGGTTTGATCATATCATAATAAAATCTTCATTTCCCCCAAGATCAGAAACTGGGGCAGAATTTTGAGGAGGGCCCTCAAAAATTTTGGAGCAAGTCCGGCCAATGCCAACAAATGTGAGACAGTCGGTACTCGCTTAAGAAACTGGGGCAGAATTTTGAGAATGATTCTCAAAATTTCGAAGAATATTCAACAAGGCCTATTGTTTACCGTGAAAATAGTAACGAAAATTAAATTTGTTGATGGGACTCTAAAAATACGCGATCGATTTTATTATAGTTGTTAAGGCAGTTGATGCTAAATATATTTGGTTAAAGGACGAAATACAAACTAAAATTGGGTTATGATTGAACTAGTGGAGCTTGCAATTCAGGTCTCGGACTGGCTGATGAAGGGCCTCGAGGTCGATTCCTAGGCTCGGGCTCAAGCTATCAGGGGGTAAACATGAGAGGGATAACAGTTAAAAGATAATTAATAGATGCTCAATAAGCGATAAATGAATAACAAGTATGAAAGCAACAAATGAAAGCAGTAGCCTCGAACGAGCAAGTTAGAGAGAAGAGAGAGAGAGAGAGAGATATGAGAGAGATGTTATTGATATTATGTAGAGTAGTTGGAGCAACACAGCAATCACGTACAAAGTGGTGAGGATCCCCTTTATATAGGAGGGAAAAAATAACATAGTACAAAATATATTAATGATAAAGAAAGCGGGATGGGATAACAAGACAACACCAGGCTCTGTTAATTTTAGTGAAGACCTCCGACCTGATTCCGACAGAAAAGACCCCATTCCTTGAGAAGTGGAATGCCGGGCGTAAGTAAACGTGTTGTCGGGTCTTTCTTTGCTTCCTTTTTACGGTATTTTTCCAAGAATCTAACTCTATTACTCTTGCTCTTTTAGCTGTAGCAACCTACCCCGGCGCAATTTCGGACCTCCAGGACTTGGTCAGCCGCTTATACTCAATTTGCCCATATGCCGATGAGTATGACGAGATTTATCCCGAGCTCGATGGGAAGCCAATGATCATGGTAAGCTTTGAAACTCGTTGCCTCCACAAACCTTTGAAGGGGAGAGAATCTTCCCAACGGCTCCAGATGAGTGTATGGACCCGGCTAATCCTTGGGCCGTGGGAGCAAAGGCTTCCGAGCCGGAACCTAATGTTGCTGTGGCCCATTTTCATGGTGGGGAAGCAATGGATGGGGTATCGAGCACTATCCCTGAGTTGGCTATCGACCAGAATTCTCCCCGAGTTGAGGCACCCTTGGTGGGCAATTTGGAGGAGCCCCGCTCTGGGCCCTAGGTGAACAAAGGATGTAAGTTTTAATTGATCCTATTGAGTCTATGATTGTCATCAGATCCCCTCAAGGAGTGGCCCTACCACCTTCTGGAGTACGGTATGCCCCGCAAGAAGGGCCCTCTGATGTGGGGGCATTAGTCAAAAATGGAGACGTACTCGAGGGGCCGCCGACCATTCTCGAGGGAAATCCTGACATTGATGCTTCGTCCGTTTTCAGCGAGATGGGAAAAATTTGTGAGCGGGTAATTTTTGTTAAGCCTGTCCGCCGTTCTGAGCTGCTCCGATCTTTGTTTTTCTAAGTTGTCATTTTTTGCGACTTCAGGCTAAAGGGCTTTACAACCAAGCCTTCACCCAGTACCAGGAGGAGGCGAGCCACCACGAGCGTGAGATAGCCTACCTTACCGAGCAGCTCATTTATCCTTCATTCACTGTTATTTTGAATTCTCTAGAGATTTTATTGCTTCTAGCATTTTGGTCCTGATTTGTGTAGTTTGCGAAAGAAAATGCCTTGCTGAGAGAGGAGCTCTAGGCCAAAGATGCTGAAATTTCCCAGCTCAGTCGGTTCATAAGGAAAATAACTTCTGACAAGGACACCCTCTAGGGGAAGGTAACCTTAATCGAGCGTCAGCTTCAAGGTGCGAAGGAGGATAGCGACAAGTACCGAGACCTTCATTCCGAGCTGGTGGCTACATTTTGTTGAATTAAAGTCGAAGCCAAGGGGCTTGTGTCCTCGCACGGAGAGGAAGTTATTTTTGCATCTGCTTGCATTAGGGCATTTGAAAGAGCTAGCCCTAATTTACCTCGAGCTATGGATTATGCCTGGCTAGTTTCCCAAAAGTAAATTGTTTGAGGTGCCCCAGACAGCGGCTCGGGCGAGGCTAAAAATGAGGGTATATCCCCGGAGAAAGAACGGGCTATCGGGGGACTCGTAGGTGTCAGGGTGCAACCCTTGGGGAGCCCTTTGAAAATTCAGCCTCGGCGATAGATTAGGACCCTGTTAAATTCAGCCTCGGAATATACATGGAATGAACGCTGTGGATTTGTTCCTTCTACTCTCCTCTTTTTAGAGTTGGCAATAATATTCTAGATTCATGATATGGCCCTAGGGCTTGTTAGACAGGACCGGGGCTCTAGCGCACTTGCTCAACGTTTTTGGGTTCAATCTCCGATTTGGGCTCGGACTCGAGCTCATTCGACCCTCAAGCTTTTGTATTTGTGTAGGCTGGAGACAACGGTTCTTATGCCTTTGGTCGAAACGAACATTTATATGCATGGCCCTGAGCCTTATTAAGCTGGCGACAATGGCTCTTATGCCTTTCCCTTAAGGCATATATAGTTAACTATTTTAGGTCTAGTCTCCGAATCGGGTTATGATTCCAGCTCATTTTGACCCTCAAGCTTTCAAATTTTTAGCTGGCGACAGTGGCTCTTATGCTTTAATGTGTAGCCATGAGGCTCGTTAGGCTAGCGACAATGGCTCTTATATTTTTCCCTTGGGCATATGTAGGCTTTGTTTTCCTCTCGTTAAGGACTTTTGTAATGATTTTGCCTAACCCGTCATTAGTTTGCGAAGAACCTCGATTTCAAGTCGTTAGCAACGATATTCAATCACCTCATAAGGTTTAGCTTGTAGGCTGAGTAGCTCGAAGCCTTGTGATTTGGAGATGATCTGGTCGAAGCTCTTTTTGCCTATCGAGGTAGCCTGTTTTAATCGATTCTTTTCGAAGTAGATTCGAAGAAATGGCATGTGATTTTGTAGCGTCCGTCAGGTATCCTTGAGTTGTGTTAATTTGGTTGGTGCCGTCATATGAATGTGGTCATTTGTGTTTGGCCGTAGCCTTTGATCCCGAGTGTACAGTTTTAGGCATCTACATCGAGAGTATGCCCTTTCGGGTGTCTTACAAATGCGACGTATAGCCTAAACTTTGGGATTGATTTTATCCCTGTAGTAAGGTCTTACAAATTTTTCATGCCTGTGAGTTCTTACAATTTGCCATTCCTGTTGAGGTCTTACAGTTTTTCCATGCCTGTTGAGGTCTTACGGTTTTGTCGTGCCTGTTGAGGTCTTACAATTTTGTCATGCCTGTTGAGGTTTTACAATTATGTTGTTATATTGAATCGATCTTGCTAGATCGAGCTTGCCCGCTCGGGGTCTTATGATCTCGAGTTTTTAAGTGAATGGCGATAGTCTCTGAGTAATCGAGTTTACTCAGGCTCGAGGACCGTTACTTGTGAACTCGGAATTGTCTTTTTGAAGGCTTTTACGACCATAGAGTTTTTGACCCTGGGGTCATGCATTTTGTGAGTCTGGAATGCCAGTCTCCGAGTGTTCGGGACAATTTTTCTTTTTGGAGACGCCTCGTAATCTTTGTGCCACCTCATTGAGGGCTTATGAGATTGGAGTTCCGACCCTGAGGCCATGTGGGTGCTGAATTATTGATGCTAGTCTCCGAGTATTACAGGGCATTCTCGGCGGTGGACTCCTTGTTGTGAAAAGGCTAAATTTGATTTGGAGTACGAGGTGTTTTGGCGAAAGATATTCTTTGATTGCTTGGCATAAGTACATGTTGTTTTATTATTGTGAGCCTCGTCTTATGCGGACATGGTTCACTAGATCGTTTCGCCTGATACATTATTTTCATAGTTGAATTGGATTGTCATTCCCCATTTTGTCCGAGTATATGACCTCTCAATGGGATGCCCTCCGGTGTTCGGGGTTGATTGCAAATGAAAGCATTGTACGCTCGTCGGACCCTCCCTAGGGAATACGTAGGTGTTGCCTCGTTAAAAACCTTGACATAAAAAACCTCTTTGGGACAAAATACAGTCGAAGGAAAAGAGTGCAGTGTTTGTTCGTGAGCATTTACAGAATTTTTTGATAGGATGCCCTAGTAATAATACCACTATAGCATCGATATGTTCTAGTTGCTCGGAAGCTACTCGCCCTCTATGGTGACGAGCTTATAAGATCCCTTTATGACTATTCTGAGTACACGGTACGGTCCTTCCCAATTCTGGCCTAGCTTCCCTTCATCAGGATTTTGGGTGTTGAAAGTGACCTTCCTTAGGACTAAGTCCACGATCCCAAAATACCGGAGATTTTTTCTCCTGTTATACTATCTTTCAATTCTTTGCTTCTAGGCGGCCATCCGGATCAGCGAGGCTTCGCATTTTTTGTCGAGTAGCTCGAGCGCCGTTGCCATGGCCTCATTGTTCAATCCCTCATTGGTGTGTTGGAATATGGTGCTCGGCTCCCCGACATCCTTAGGTATCAAAGCCTCGGCGCCATACACTAGAGAGAAAGGTGTTTCCCCGGTGCTTGATTTTGAAATCTTTCGATATGCCCACAACACTTTGGGCAGCATTTCTCTCCATTTTCCCTTGGTGCTCTCCAATTTCTTCTTTAAGTTCTGATGATTGTTTTATTTGTGGAATCAGCCTGGCTGTTTGCACATGGACGGTAAGGCATCGACACGATTCCCTTGATTTTGTGGTCTTCAAGGAACTGTGTTACCTTGCTCCCGATGAACTGCCTCCCGTTATCGCATGTTATTTCGGATGGGATCCCGAATCGGCATACGATATAATCCCATATGAAATTGATGACTTCCTTTTCACTTATTTTCTCGAAGGCCTGATCTTCTACCCATTTTGAAAAGAAGTCAGTCATCAATTAAATGAATCTAGCCTTACCCGGTGCCATCGGCAAGGGGCCGACGATGTCCATCCCTTATTTTATGAATGTCCATGGTGACAAAATAGAGTGTAGTTGCTCACCGGGTTGATGGATCATGGAAGCGAATCTCTGGCATTTGTCGCATTTTCGGACAAACTCTCTAGTGTCTTTTTCCATGCTGTCCCAGTAATAGCCTACTCTGATCACCTTTCGGACCAAGGAGTCGGCGTCAGAATGATTTCCACAAGTACCCTCATGGGTCTCTCGGAGTACATAATTTGTGTCACCTGGCCCTAGACATACCACCATGTGGCCATCAAAAGTCCTCCTGTACAGAGTCCCATTTTTGTCGAGCGAGAAACGGGCTGCTTTGGTTCGCAGGGTCCTTGATTTTTTTGGATCTACGAGCAACTTTCCATCTTTAAGATAGTCGATATACTTATTTCTCCAATCCCATGTAAAACTGGTAGAATTAATCTCTGTGTGACCTTTCTCGAACACTAATTTAAATAATTGAACAACGGCTCCGGGGATTAGGTCCTCTTCTTCCGCAGAGGATCCTAGATTTGCAAGGGCATCAACCTCATTGTTCTGCTATCGGGGTACATGGACTAATGTCTATTCTCTGAAGCGATGCAGTGCTATTTCGATTTTGTACAGGTACCTCTACATCCTATTTTCTCGGGCTTCATAGCTCCCATTTACCTAGCTTACTACGAGGAGCAAATCGCATTTTGCCTCGATGGTTTTGGCTCCCAGGGTTTTGGCCAATTCTAAACCTGCAACAGAGCCTCGTACTCGGCTTCATTGTTAGTCAATTTTGCGATTTTGATGGATTTAGGAAAATACCAAGCCCAAATACTCTTATGTTTGGGGCGCCATCTGTAAACAGGGTCCATACCCCTGAAGACGTGCCTGATTTTAGTAGAAGTTCCTTCTCTACCTCGGGTAAGGGGGATGGCGAGAAATCGGCCACGAAGTCTGCCAGAATCTGGGACTTTATGGTCGTTCGAGGTTGATACTTGATATCATAACCCCTGATTTAGATGGCCCACTTGGTCAATTGTCCTGATAGTTTGGGTTTGTCCAGTATGCTCTGGAGGGGATATGTCGACAAAATGCAGATACAGTGACATTGAAAATAAGGCTACAGCTTTTGCAAGGCTCTTATCAGTGCGAGAGCCAATTTTTCTAGATGGGGATACCGAGTATCAGCGTCCCCCAGGGTTTTGCTTACATAATAAATAGGAAATTATGTACCTTGCTCCTCTCGAACCATTACGCCACTTACTGATGGCTTTTGTCAGATAACCTTGATATGAACCTGCCGAGGGCCGCTATCCGCCCTGTTAACCATAGGACGACCTTTACATTATTTACCACCATGATTTCTTCGATGGCCTTTATTTTGTCTGGGTTGATCTCAATCTACCTATTTGAAACCATAAAGCCCATGTATTTGCCCGAACCCACTCCGAAGGAGCACTTCTCGGGATTGATCTTTGTTGTAACTTCTAAGGATGTCGAAGATTTCGTCCAAATGAGTCAAATGGTCCTCTGCACGTAGAAAATTAACTAGAATATCATCGATATATACCTCCATTGATTTTCCTATTTGACGCTCGAACATTTTATTAACTAGGCACTGGTAGGTCGCCCCTACATTTTTTAGCCAGAAAGGCATAACATTGTAGCAGTAGGTACCATACTTCGTGATTAACAAAGTTTTTTCCCGATCCCCGGGGTTTATCTAGATTTGGTTATACCCGGAGTAGGCATTGAGAAAGGTAAGGGTCTCGTGTCCGACCGTAGCATCGATCAGACGATTGATATTAGGCAATGGAAAGGAATCATTAGGGCATGCCTTATTCAAGTCTTTATAATCTACACACATTCTTAGCTTGTTTCCATTTTTAGGTACTACCATTACGTTGGCCAGCCATTCAGGGTACTTTACCTCTCTAATAGATCTGATTTTAAGAAGTTTTGTTACCTCTTCTTTGGTGAAAGCATGTTTAACCTCAGACTGCGGTCTTCTCTTCTATTTTACGAGTTTGAATTTGAGGTCGATGCTCAACCTGTGGGAGGTTATTTCTGGCAAAATTCTCGTCATATCTAAGTGGGACCAAGCGAAACAGTCAATGTTGTTACTAAAAAACTAAATGAACCCTTTCCTATGTTCGGGGGTTAACCCCGTTCCCAGATATACCTTGCGATCTAGGAGGTGTTCGATTAAAATGGTTTGTTCCAGCTCTTCGATTATTGATTTAGTTGCGCTTGATTCTTTGGGGCGAAGAATGTTAGAGGAGCAAAGAAATCTTCTACTTCTTCATCGAGGGTCTGTGTGTTTCCAACCTCATCTGAGATCGGGCAGGTGGGGATCGGTGACTTATGGTGGACTGCAAATATTTCTTTTGCTGCCCATTGTTCTCCATGTATGGTCGTGATTTTGTACTTCATAGGAAACTTTATTACATGGTGTCAGGTTGGCAGTACTGCCCTCATGATGTGTATCCAAGGCCTACCAAGTTATGCATTATACCTCATGTCGACATCGATGACTTGAAACTCTGTGCTCTGAATTATGCCGGATGTGTTGATCGGGATGGTGATTTCTCCTTTCGTTACTTTGTCGGTCATGTTTAAGAGTGGAGGACTCGCGGGATGGGGACGACTCGATCGAGCAGTCCTAGTTGTCCTACTACCTCTGACCTAATTATGGTGGCCGAGCTGCCCGGATCCATGAGCACGTGCTTTATCCTGGTATTGTTCAAAAGAAACGAGATCACCAGTGAATCGTTATACGACTCTATCACGGCCTAGATGTCCTCCTCGCTAAAAGCGAGGGTATCTTTGGGCATGCAGCTTCAGGTTGGTCCCTTCTCCGCGATGGATGTTAAAAGAACAGGTCTTTTCGGATAAGCTGTTGTTTGTCCGTTGGAACACGAGCCCTTTGGGGGACGTTGGTTCCTCCAATAATCATGTGGACATCGCTACAAAGAGTCTCCCCTTTTGCCCGGGTTGAGTTCGGCGATGCACCGACATCTAGAGTAGTCGTGGACTCCTCTTTTTCGTCTTTAATGTTGTTCTTTTCCACTCTATTCATTGAGCCAGACATCTTGACTTGAAATTGAATACCTCAGACAAGAAAAAGTGCGAAAGATAAGTTGCGTTGTGTAATGAAACAAGCAAAAAAATAATCACTATTAATTTTAGCCCCACGGTGGGCGCCAAACTGTTTACCTTGAAAATGGTAATGACAATTAAATTTGTTTATGGGACTCTAAAAATACCTGAACTATATTTATTCTAGTTGTTAGAGTAGTTGATGCTAAATATATGAGGTTAAAGGACGAAATGCGAACTAAAACGGGGCTATGATTGAACCAGTGCAGCTTGCTGTCCGGGTCTCGGACTGGCCGATGAAGAGCCTCGAGGTTGATGCCTAGGCTCGAGCTCGAGTTATTGGGGGTAAACAGGAGAGGGATAACAGTTAGAAGATAATTAATGGAGACTCCTTATGGCTACTAATAAGCGATAAATGAAGAACAAGTATGAAAGCAATAAATGAAAGCAGTAGCTTTGAACGAGCAAGTTAGAGAGAAAAGAGAGAGAGAGAGAGAGAGAGAGAGATGTTATTGACATTATGTAGAGTAGTTGGAGTAACACAGCAGCCCCTTACAAAGTGGTGAGGATCCCCCTTATATAGGAGGGGAAAAATAATATAGTACAAAATATATTAATGATAAAGAAAGCGGGATGGGACAACCAGACAGCACCAGGCTTTGTTAATTTCAGTTGCGTGCCTTGGGAACTCCCCTCTCCCGTATTATAGCTGCTAGCACGCCATGCCTCCCCAGGCTGATACCCGACGGCTCCTGAGGTGGACCTCGGCTTCCTGCCTTGAGAAGCATGCTCGCGAGGCGACCTAATGACGGGGAAATCGGGCCCCCGGTTTTACCGCATACACCAATTATCCATAAATAGTCAAAAGATCACCCACCAAACTAGGGCAAAATTTTGAGAAAGACCCTCAAAATTCTAACATAAGAGAGCTGCAATGCCTTCGAAATGTGTTACGGTAACTAGTTCATCAAAATGTATCAATATATTTCTGAAATAACTCTAGTTTTATTAAATTGCATATTTTCGAAAAAACTATTTCCATGGCATTCAGGTGTCACCCAGGGAAACTTGAAAGGCTTTCAAAACGAAGCAAAGCCAGCCGACTGAGGCACGAATCAACCTTCCTCCCCTCCCCCAAACTTACAAATTTTCTTTGAACTCAAGAACATCTGACGTAATAGTAACATCCACGTAGCAAGATCGCTATCAGCTAGGCCATCAGACACCGAGTAGATCTCCATCTAAGACATTTACTACTCTGATTTGCTATGTACTCCTTGCATGAGGCTAATCTCTACCTCCAGACCTGCATGAGTCTAATCCCTGCCTCCTTATTTGCACGAGTCTAATCCTTGAGTCCATGAGGCTAATCCCTGCCTCCATACCTGCATAAGGCTAATCCCTACCTCCCTATTTGCATGAGTCTAATCCTTGACTCCGTGAGGCTAATCCCTGCCTCGATACCTGCATGAGGCTAATACTTGCCTCCCCATGAGTCTAATCCTTGACTCCATGAGGCTAATCCCTGCCTCCATACCTTCAAGAGGCTAATCCCTGCCACCCTATTTGCATGAGGCTAATCTCTGCCTCCATCTTGCATTTGGCTAATCCCTGCCTCCCTGCCTGCATGAGGCTAATCCCTGCCTCAATCTTGCGTGAGGATAATCCACGCCTCCATACCTGTATGAGGCTAATCCTTGCGTTCATCCTACATGAGGCTAATCCCTCCCTCCATACCTGCATGAGGCTAATCCCTCCCTCCATATATGCATGAGGCTAATCCCTGCCTCCCTACTTGCATGAGACTAATCCCTTACTTCATACCTGCATGAGGCTAATCCCTGCCTCCCTACTTGCATTAGTCTAATCCTTAACTCCTCATTCACATGGGACTAAGCATTATCCCTTTTTCGCACAAATTTTGCTCTATTTCTAGCACTATCTATCTGCTCTTCTGTCGGGCTAAGCTCTGCCCTCCATTTTGCAAGACTAAGCCTTGTCTTGTTAACATCATTACTGCATATCATTGGCTGAAATATCGCCAATCTATCCAAAGGTGTCATAGTCTAAAGGCATCATCCTCATAGCCGGAAGACACTATGCCATGGCCTGAGGATCTCTCAAGTTTGCATATCATTACTCAAAGACAACATGGTTGGGAGGCACCATCTTTATGGCTCGAGAACATAATTTCATGGCCTGCGAATCTTTCACTGAACAATTCATGGCCCGGGACATCATGGTCTGAGGACGTCTTCTTTAACCGTCCGAAGACAACCTTCATGATCCAAAGGGAATTTGCATCATTTTTAAATTTTTGCAAATCCATGTTTGTAGCCTATTTTGTCCGCAGGTAACTAGTAAGCAACCTCTATCCTAGTAGGAGTGATCTCGCTCCAGTACCTTCAACTGTCCCGAGCTTTAACCATTATCCAAAGCCGTCTCGGCATCGCGTGTCCGTTCCTACAATAATTTTATCGGCATATTCCGCAGATAAATTCAGAACTACATATGGGCTGATTCCTGTAAAACCAAGGATATGTAGGCAGCTCGAAGACCAAAGTCTAGCCTCTGTCTTTCAAAGTATCCCGTCCGATCAAAATTGACCATCATTTCTTTACTCGAAAACTCTTCATCCTTCCCTGGTAAAGAGGGGCAGCTGTTGATACCCAATTTTTCCCTATATATTTTTAATATGCATAAATACTTTCAAAACATCATATATATATGCATATATAAGCAAGCACAAGGTTTTATAATTTTTCTGTAATTTTAAAGATTTTAAATTAATTTATTTCCTCCCCTTTTACTCATAAAGTTTTCAATAATTATCCCTCAAATTATTGTTGTGGTAATTTATTCATCTAAATTCTATATTTATGTCAAAATATTGTTAAAATATTTTTGTGCATTACAATTGTATTTATATTTTTAAACCCAAATTTTATATAATTGCAATATTAACCTTATTAATGTACAATTACGTAAATCGAGAGAAGCACCAAAGAGGTGGAGAAAGCAATTTCTTCATGAAATCCTAAAAAACACAATCTTCACAATTCACGCCCCCTAAACCACCTGATATCCTCGTGGATTCAGCTACACAAACCACTTCCAATAACAATCCAAAAGACATGATTATTGATACGCTGGAACCTACACAAAATCCTACCGATTTTCATACCAAATCTTATCTAAATACCCTAACCTCTCATAATGATACCTATACACCATCTACCCAACATGAACCATTAAATATTGGATTGATGTTTAAAGATGAACTGGATGCACCAAATGATCTCTCTAATTTTATTCCACTTTCTCTTGAAGAAACGAATAGGATTTACAAGCCTTGGCAACATGCAGTAATCGTTAAGGTTTATGGCCGTAAGATTTTATATCATATACTTAGGCAAAAAATTTATACTTTATGGCAACCTACTGAAAATCTATCTCTCATTGATTTAGGATCAGAATTTTTCCTTCTTAAATTTCAAAAAGAAGAAAATAAGACTCATGCAATACATGATGGACCTTGGTTCATTTTAAATTACTTTCTATTCGTTCATCAATTGGAACCAAAATTTATGGCTTCTGGAAAAAAAAAATTACTTACTCTACTATATTATTGTGATTACCTGAATTACCTGCTGAATTTTATGATTTTCAGATTGTTCAAAAAGTAGGTAATAAAATTGGAAAATTATTAATTGTTGATACTTGTACCTCCTCAACAACAAGAGGAAGATATGCCATGTTATTAGTTGAAATACCATTGGATCTACCATTACGAACACATATTTACATTGGAAATCATAAGCAAAATATCCTCTATGAAGGATTAAATTTGATATGTGATAAGTGTGGTCGGGTGGGGCACAATCAAAGAGCTTCTACCTACCAATTTCAAGATGAAAATCATATTGCTACCCCTACCATTAACCACTCAACCATTCCTAACCCTAGCCATTCTAATAACCACAATCCATCTACTGAAGAATGGAAGACAGTGCAATTTCCCAAAAAAACATTCATGAAAATCAATTCTTATAAGGCAAATCAATTACAACAAGTGCAACCTTTGGGTGCTAATCCTACTAAGTCTTCAGGTAAGCCTGTATCAACTACTCCTAATAATCTTCCTTTTACAAAATTAACAATTAATAATACTAATCTTATTACTGGTCCTAAGAATAATTCAAAAACACCTATCACTCCTCTATTAACAAATAATTAATTTGGTATACTAATCCCTAATGATTTTGATAAGTCTAATCCTTTTAATAATCTTGCTGACAATAACCAATTAACTCCCTTAATTTCCACTCAAGTGTTTTCTCACTCGGCCCAATTAAAAAATGAACACTATTTAATGCCTATACTAAGCTATGCAGATAGCCACGTTAGCGAACCTCACATGCAAGGCATAATACATTTTTCAAATACACCTTATTCACCGCCCCAAGAAAACTTAATACAAAATCTATCCAATTACCCAACACCCGGAATACCAATACCAATGACTAACCCTAGTGTAGATCCCATGTAACTAGGTCATGATGATATCCTTACCTCTTCAAACCACTCAAACAAACAAACTACAAATCATTCAATCCAACCGCCCACCTCTACCATAGATTTAGTTGCTTCTAAAGTCCATTCAAATCCAGGACAATCTAATACACTTAAACCAATTACAACACTCAAACCAAACTCCAATTCCATCAATCTAGAAGATGTTCTCACCAAATCTCAATTACCTACACATACCACAAAATACACCAAGGCAGACTACTCATCGTCTCTAACACAACTACACTCCATACTCCCTCCCTCCTCCCCATCTGATAATGGAGACAAATACCATTATCTACAGAGCTCAAACACCTCATGCACCAACACATCTCATCTCTTGGCTCGAGACAGGATTACAGAATCATGCTCTAACATTCACGATGAAGGTCAACCACCAAAAGGTGATAATTCTCGTCAACCGTCCAAGGGACCTAGCACAAATAGTAGCGGAGGGCATGCAATTAGGGACAGATATATGTGGGAGATACCATTGGTCAATGATGCAAGCACCCTATCTTGCATCATATCATCCACTTCCACTCCCAACACCATATTGGAATCCATTACATCTTCACCCATATATTCTTCAGATTCCCTTTTACCCCACACCCACTCCTGCCACTCCATGGATCCAACCTTACATGGATCCACAAACAAATACACCACCAACGGAACCAATAACACCTCCAACCCCAACTCCATCACTAACTCAACCACCATCCCGACAATCCCAATCTAGTAGAACAAGACACCAGCTTTCAAGCAGAACTATAAGCAGCAGTCGTTTACAACAGAGAAACACGTCCAATTCATTCAAGTCTCGATAGAATCAAGGTCTTTGTCCAGAAGGAGGAGTACGAAAGAAAAATATTCATAAGGTGTCCTCCGAATCTACTAACAACATCATTTCGACTAAAGCCGACTACAAATCCAGACGTGGGGAAATATGCAATGCTTCTACTTCCTACGTTTCTTCTTCGACCAGGACAATCAAGCAATTAGAGGAATCACATAAGCAGTCAACTGCTTGAACCAATCATTAATCATATGAATTTATTATTTGGAATTGTAGGGGTTCTCATTCAGATGATTTCATGCAGAATTTTCGTTCACTACTTGACTACAATAAACCTACCATATGGAACACATCAACAAGTCGGGCCTCCCCCTCTTGGGCACCCTCTACTGCCTGAATACCTCGCTGGGACACACCAGTCCGATGTCTGGGATAATCTCTCACCATGTGGCTAGTATCTCCACACTCAAAACACCTTCTCTGCTGACAAGGCGGTGGGAACTATGGGGCACGGGTACTACGAGACCCATGATCAACTGAGTTACCATGCTGAGTCTAAAGCGCGAACTAAACTAGCTGACCCGTAAAACCTCTACCATGACGCACCCTGCCTCCAAAATAAGGACATGTATATCTCCACGGTCTACGTGGACCCCTCACCTCCTCAAACTCTCACTCCTGATTTCGTCTGCTCTCTCTCTCATGACCCTGCCTGCCCTCTTTCTCTCTCTAGAATGCATACCCTCTATCCTCCTAGCAATGTTTGTGAGCACGTGATTTTTGCCTCATCTGAGAATTATTCCCAAATTTTCAAAATAAATAGTTTTGGCATCGTGTG
>MU690526.1:10119-32035 GCA_026770625.1 Nicotiana glauca
TGCAGGTTGTACCATAGCTTGCAATGATGGTGCCAAAGAAGTATATGATGGATGCATAATGGCTGCACATGCACCAGATACTCTGAAAATGTTAGGCAAAGAGGCAACATACGATGAAACAAGAATTCTGGGTGCTTTCCAGTATATCTACAGGTACTTCCGACTCCTTTATTTGAAACCTTGAACTTGCTTTTCTCTTTAATTTAGTTAAGTTTTTCCGGAAAATTCATGCATAAACTTACATCGCTAATGTGGTTTATCTTCCCCTAAAAAAGTTAATAAATGCATAGCCATTTTCGCATTTGTATTTTTTGTTACCAGAGGAGCCCTATTTTGTGCTTTAGTGAAATTCCGTTAAAATGCATGTTCTAATTGTGGCTAGTTGTAGTCAATTAACAGCTACAACCTGCTAGATTTCTGAACTAAAATTAATATAGTTAGTAATTCCGCCTCTAAAATTCTACCATGAGCGCAGCTTAAAAGGGCAGAATGTCATGTTGAAGAGTACATCTTCTTGATAAATTCGTTTTTAACTTATTTCTCTTGGTGCAATGCTGCCTGGCTTGAGAGAAGTTGGTGAATTGGACCATAGACAAGATATATGATGTCTAAATGCAAAATCATTTTTTCTTGATCTATGACAGCGATATTTTCCTTCATCGTGACAAAACATTCCTGCCTCGCGACCCAGCAGCATGGAGTGCTTTGAACTGTCTTGTAACTACAAGTAATAGAGGATGCATGACATATTGGATCAATGTAATCCAGGTGTGTTATGCAATACAGCCATTTATGACCTTATATTGAAATTAGATGATAATTTTCTTCAGTGGGGAGTCTCTACTCTTGTAACTATCCTCTTATTTTATGAGCTGCCTAAACTTACAGAATCTTGGTAACTCAACGTTGCCTTATCTCGTAACCATCGATCCTCCTCACACACCAGATCATACATTGCTTAAGTGGACAACACGCCACCTAGTCCCCTCACTTGCTGCATCAAAAGCTTCACGTGAGCTAGATCAAATCCAAGGGAAGAGAGGAATATGGTTTTGTGGAGCATACCAAGGTATGGATCTCCTTTATGCAGAGCATGGACTGTTATTTCAAGATAGATGTTCCTTTGTAACCTGCAATCGTGCTTAGTCTGCTGCTGGCATTCAATTATTTTCATGTAGAGAACAAGTTCCTTTAACTGAAACCTGAAGAATTGCACCCAGTGTATCACTTGCAGAACCCAGTGTATGAAACAATTTAGTTTCTTTCTCCGGACTTTTTATAGTTCTCTCCGTTAGTCCTTGGAAAATGCAGCTTATAAATTTGAATCTGTTTTATTCTGACTCTCGGTGGATAAGATGACTCTGTTTCTATTTAGATGAAATAGCCCGGGCCATCGACACTGAGGGGTACTAAACAAGCCGCCAAGCTGTCTTCACAAAGAGAGCTTCATTCACTTTCTTTTTTCTTTCTGTTTCAACTTATGCCAGCGAGTGAGCTCAACAACCTCGTGTCGTGGTTACTTCCTTTATTTGCATAATGTTAAAGGAAAGCTACTGGTAAAGATTGTAGCTTGAGTTGTTCTGTCTTTAGTCCTTTCTTCCCTTTAGTGGACAGACTTTATTTTCTACTTTGTGTTTCACCACTTGGTGATGTATATTTATTGCAATACTTTCAGGCTATGGCTTCCATGAGGATGGACTGAAGGTAGTACTACTTCTACTAATAAAAGCTCAACAGACTTTTAACTTTAATTATCACCTTAATCTGAAAACAATTTGGAGTATTTTCCTGCTTTTGTTGACCCTCTGATGTCATGTGGATAATTATCTACGTTTGCTTCTCCTCAGGCGGGTGTGGCTGCTGCAGATGGCATGCTTAGAAGGAATTGTAGTAATTTGGACAACCCCAAGCACATGGTACCAACCTGGCCTGAAACAGGAGCACGCCTCGTCGTTACTAGATTTTTCAAAAGTTTCATTAAAACGGGATGCATAATGTGAGTGATGATAGTTTCCCCTTGTATTGCTTTAATCGCATATCTAACAACTTGTTTATTTCCATCTATCTTATTTTTTATTCGGAAAAGGGTCAAAATTACCCTTGAACTATCGGAAAAAGAGCACTTTTTCCCTCTGTTTGTTTTTGTATCAAAAGGTTCCTTGCCGTCTAAAAATGGGCCCACACTTACCCTCAAAACTAACGGCTGTCCATATGAGCTTCTAGACCTATTTAAATACAATATATTTGCTGAAATGGCTATCCAACCGGATGGCCTTCCCAAGGAGGAAGACCATCGAAATGCATTTTCCCTCGTAAAGTTAAGAGAAGTTTTATTTTGTGTCTCAACACTAGTTGTATGAGCCTCCTTTTTGTATCACAAATTTGTGGACCCCAATCTTACACTTCTGGGTCCACAAAACTACGAGACAAAAAGGTTGCCTCATACAACTACTGTGTATGAGACTCAAAATAAAATTTTCCTAAAGTTAGACACAACTTTTGGACCTTGAAAATTCACATCTGCTTCCTCTATGGATGTGTTCTTCGAGCTAGAGTTAGCCGACGCCATCAATGACTTGCTAGCAGGAACAGGGCTTAATGGAGGCAAACAATTATTCAAGAAAATGCTCGTTTGAGATAACGATCTCGCATGAGAAGCTCCTAAGTGCGTCAGATAACTCAAATTATGTTATATATATATATATATATATTGTAACTCTTATTTTATTTTGGCATGATGCCGATATGAGTTGAGCAAGAAGTTGAGGAGTCATATCGCCAACCCCATCTTTGTTTGAGACTAAGTCTTAGTAGTTGTAGTAGTTGTTTCTTATAAATATTAAAGATATCTGGATAATTACTTTATATTTTGCGATATACAGCTTGTTTGAAGAAGGAGGTACAGTTTTCACCTTCCAAGGAACAGACAGGAAATGCTCTCTGAAAGTTTCTCTTAGAATTCATAGTCCACAGTTTTACTGGAAGGTAAATTGAAATTCTTGTTTCCCCCCTTCACGTTATCAAGCGATAAACCCAATAGAAAAACTAAATCCAAATCATGATAAATTCTGTGATATAGATTGCAACTGAAGCTGAAATAGGCCTTGCTGATGCTTTTATTCATGGGGATTTCTCTTTTGTTGACAAGAATGAAGGTCTTCTTAATCTTATCATGGTGAGGAAATAGCTAGATTCTTTGTAAATAGCATTTGTTTGGTACTTAGCTTCCTGAATTCTTATACAGATATTTGTTGCCAACAGTGACTTGAAAGCGTCTTTTACAAGTTCTAGCAAGGAAAGGTAAATTGTTTGTCCTCAACTTGAAATAAAGAAACATAAACTTCTGTTCATATGTTAAAGTTTTGCATGGCTCTAGAGGCTGGTGGGCGCCATTCCTTTTTACAGCAGCACTGCCATCTGCAAAGTACTTCATTCGACATGTTTTGAATCAAAACACCCTGACTCAGGCTCGTCGGAATATCTCCTGTCATTATGACCTGGTAAATAACTTGTGCATATTATATTATGTCAAAGATCAGTAGCGAAATTGAAGTACTCAATCCTGCGTGTATTCTTTGCCAGTTGCAGTAGATTTATCACTTTCTTCTATTTTCCTATAATTTTCTTGTCTAATATGGGCTGCTATTGTGTATATGATAAGCATTGTTTTATTGATGTTTGTTCAGAGTAATGAACTCTTCTCACTCTTTCTGGATGAGACAATGACATACTCATGTGCAATATTCAAGGTTAGCTCTCAAATTGTTAAATGTTTGCCACTTTTTTTTCTCTTCGTATGTTAAGCTACATTTCCTGTTCTTTCATAATTTTTCTAGAGTGAGAATGAAGACCTAAAAGATGCACAGCTGAGAAAGATTTCTGTTCTCATTAAAAAGGTAAGTCATCAACCATGTAAAAAGCTCTCTTGTTTCAGCTTAGATTTCAAGCATAATTTGATTCTGCTTCTATTCTATTTAGGCAAAAATTAGCAAGGAACATCACATTTTAGAGATAGGATTTGGTTGGGGAAGTTTTGCTGTGGAAGTGGTAAAGCAAACGGGATGTAAATATACTGGTATAACTCTCTCCAAGCAGCAACTGGAGTATGCACAGTTGATAGTTGAGCAAGCAGGCCTTCAGGTATAGATTGTACTTACAATCTAAGTTGCTCGGACAGGGGTACGGGTGTCCGACACGGGTACGGATCTAGAGGTCGGATCATTCGAGATGTAAATTCTAAGATCCGGGGATACGGATCCTAGTACGGATACGGGTGCGGGGATCAGATCCGGCTAAAAAAAATTCAAAAAAATAAAAATATAAAAAATGTCTCTATATTATGTGAAATACTTAAGTATAGATTGGAAGTGTGGATTTCTTTTTTATTCTCAAGTTGTGGATAGGTAACGGATTGATTTCTTAGATAATGTATGCTATGTTCTTCAACTTTACCCTAATTATTAGGATTCTGATTTCGGGAACCAAATTGTATTTCGTCTCGAATTTTCCGTCCGTCGTGGTCAAAGTACCCGAAATTGTTTGACCAGATCGATACGGATCACATACCCACACCCATACTAGTGTCGTGTCGACACGGGTACGGCACCTAAATTGCCATGTTGGAGCAACTTAGCTTACAACTTTGAAGCTCAAAAGTTTTGAGTTTGGAATTTCACTAACATTTCATTCTTGTTGCTGCCTATTTTAAGAACATTTGATGAGGATTTCCCGGAAATCTTTGACGAAATTTTTTGAAATCTGTAACTGGAGAATTGAAGATGTGCAATGACCAGTTCAAAACTGATGTATAGAAATAATTGAGACAGATCACGGATATACGTGGTTCAGGAAATTTTCCTCAATATATGGACAGGCACAGCAAAGAAGGAAACCATGCATCCAATTTAGATTGTATAATAGCCTTAATGCCCCCTTCTCTTATTGATGTGTTAGCCTACGCTACAAATATAATTGCTATAAGCTGAGGAAAATGATAAAGCAACTAGGAGATTGCAATTCATGACTAAACCTTCTTCCATTTTCTTGCTTTCTGAACTGTAAGAGCTCCTGAACAAGCTAGTCACAGGCTATGTTGCAGGGACTCCCAGAATGCTGCTTCACCCGTGTCGGTCCTCTAAAAATACACTATTTTTGGGTGATCGACACTCATCCGGCAATATTTTCGGAGAGTCCAAGCAACATAGGTCACCGGTCATGCCAGAGAAGTTATGGCACAAAATTAACTAAAATGCTTCTTTGTATGTTGCATTCCCACATTTGTCTTTATAAGATTAACATGAGAACATGATCTGCTTAGCACTTGCAAGCCAAATCCGAGCAACTTTAAAGCTAGGATTATCTATTAATATTCAATTCAATGAAATTTTTTCACAGGATCGAATTACACTTCTCCTATGTGACTATCGTCAAATGCCAAATAAGGACAAATATCACAGGATTGTATCAATGTGAGCTTTTATTCTCTACATCTTGACTTGTTGTATTACTCAGTATATGTCGAGCTAGTGTTACGATTGAATAATTTCATTTTCAGCGAAATGATAGAACATGTTGGTCATGAGTTTATGGATGAATTCTTTACTTGCTGCGAGTCTGCATTGGCAGAAGATGGGCTTCTAGTTGTGCAGGTAATGAATTGAAGTGATCCCTTAACACAGTTCACTTTTCGCTTCAGTTTCCTTCACTGTTCTGTCGCTCTTTTGTCTTTATATATGCTGCTTTTCACAAGTGTTGGCTTTCCTTAGTTCACTTTTGTGCCAGATGAGAGGTATGACGAATACAGGCATAGCATAGGCTTCATAAAAGAGTATATATTCCCAGGTGGATGCTTGCCTGCACTAAATCGAGTAACATCAGCCATGGCTTCTGCATCCAGACTATGGTAAGAAAGAGTTCATTTTGCACTAACGTCCTTGTCAGTTTTTCATTAGCATTTGTTGTAGCATTTGATAAATGATATAAATGCAGTGTAATGCACCTGGAAGAGATAGGAATTCACTTCTATCAGACACTGAGATGTTGGCGGGAAAGCTTCCTGGAAAATCAAAGGTAACAAGATCAAAATAAGTTTACAATCTTCTATGCTGAGTTAAAACCGTTTCTTTCATGAAGTATTTGTAGCTTCATCACTTCTGAATGTTTATACTTGACCATTGATAAATTTATCACTAGCCAAATTCGCGCTTTGGGATTCGATGATAAGTTCATCAGGAGATGGGAGTACTACTTTGACTACTGTGCTGCGGGATTCAAAACGCGCGCAATAGGAAATTATCAGGTATGGTGATAAATCTTTGAATATTAAAACCACTTCTCAAGTATTTGATATGAAAATGGTTTTAAAAAAAAATATTTGATTTGTCTACCTATATTGTAATATAGAACTGAATATTTATTTATAAAACAAGAAATATGCTAAGTACTTATTTATCTACTAAGGATATAATTTTATTTCTTACTTTCTTGGATTATTAGGCAAAGAAAGTTTGAATTAAAAAAATAAAAGGAAATGAGTTGATTACAAGTGCATTCCAGTAGGTAGTAGTAGAGTACAGATTTGTAAATTTACAATGAAGAAATTGGTAGATATAGATATAAATAGCGGGAGCAATTTCAGTATCAAATTTTACATCAAACTTGCATTCATATAATAACATATTTTAATCAATAACATAAATTTTGAAGGACAATTGTGTTTTTAACTAAGCTAATGCATACATTAAAACCCATTTTATTGTTAACACCATGGTTTCCTATGCATTAGTTATGCATAGGATAATACCAAATATGATAATAACTAATACTTGCATAACTAATACATATGTTCAAAAAGTATACCAAATAAGGTATTATTAATACAGAAAGCTAATGCATACATTATTATATCTAATGCATCCTACCAAATGACCCAACCCCTAAGTTATTAGAGATGGTATAATTTTATTAACTTAATTGTACTTTCAACATTACTCTTCACATTCTTCGGGAAAACTTCTCTTTTCTTGTGAAGGATAGCTGTGAAACTCGAACTTATTATGATACCCTGTCGAATTATGTGAACTACTTCGTTTAAAAACTTAAGCAATTGGAAAGGATACAATTTTATTTACTAAATTATGTAAATACATGCATTTATTCAAATTTTTACAAGAAATCTTGAAATTGTCTTACCTAATCTGAGAAGTAAACAACTCAAGGGTGCTTCAATTCTTGTAGATTGTATTTTCAAGGCCTGGGAATATTGCAGCATTTGGTGATCCTTACAATGAAGTGCCTTCAGCTTATTAGAGTTTCTTTGTTTGGAATATTCAAACTTTGTCTTTGCAAATACCTCTGCGTTCTCTCGTACGTACTGTGTTCTTTGGACTTTTTTCAGCTACTTATTAAAAGTTATTGAGGAATTTTCATAAAACATTACAGGTTAGAGCTTAATTACTGTACGTAATTATAGTTTGCCTCATTATCATTTGTAACTACTGTTTAATTTGTATTCATTCGTTCTAAATGGCTATATCAACGCATACAATACACTGAAATACAATGATAACTATATACAACGACATATAGTTATCGTATCACTGTATATGACTTCATACACTGTAGTTATCATTAGGATTTTGCTACAAAATACAAAGAGTAGGTACAAAATACAAAGAGATACAGTGATACATATAGTTGTCATATCACTGTATGTGACACATTACAATGTATACATTGTATGTTAGAATTTTGTATACATTGTATGTTAGAATTTTGCTACAAAACGCAAATAGCAGGTACGAGTTGTAACTATTTCAAAGTGTATTTATGTATGACAAATAGTGTATAAATTAGTTACGCCATGTAATTTTTCCAAAGTTATTCAAGGATCTTGTTATCCTTATTTAAATAAGAAAGGAGAGCTCAGCAGCAATTGACAGAGTATTCAATTGTTGTGAAGCTTAAGGAAAGAAACTAAGATACTGTTTGGTTGGAAGGAATGAAGAAAAAAAAAATGTGCTAGAAAATTAAGCAGGTTTACCGATGAAATAGTTGTATAGAAGGTAGTTAGATACCATTGCCCAAAAAAAAGGAAAACCAGATTAAAACAATAACATCAAGACACAAGGAGTGGAAATAAAACTAGAGAAGGGAAAAAACAACATAGGAATTCTCTGGTAAATTGATCACTTCTTGATACGGATTGAATCTATCATACCGGCCAGTCTGATAGAGTTTTGTCTAGGGTTGCTAGCGGTTTATATTATGTACACATTATTTTATTTGATGTCTCTTTCGATAATGATTATTATTTTTCTCGTTTCTTCTGTTGTTATGGATTTATTCTTTTGTTCTTTTCTGATATTATTGTTTCGTCTGTAGAGCCAAAGGTCTCCCGGAAATAACCTCCATGGGTAGGGGTAAGATTTGAGTATGCTCTACCCTCCCCAAACCTCACTAGTGAAATTCTATTGGGTTGTTGTTGTTTGTACCAATGTTTAGTTAAATCACAGTCCCCGAACACGCACGTGTTTTCTGAAGAAAATGTGTGGCTTGACAAAACCAGGGGTTTTGGCTTGTGTTTTTTCGAGTTTTAATTTATAATTTACTTGACTTTGTGTACTAATATTTTTCTCTTTTTGCAATTGTTAGATTGAGTTGGTCTACGACAATATATAATACTTCATAACAAATTGCTAATTTAGCCTGAAAAAATACGAGTGATATAATTGATTAAATTGCATTAAACATATAGTAATTATTCTTTTATACTATCCGTGTATATAAACTAAATTAGTTTTTTACCATTATCAATGTTCAATATTTTTCTTTTATGTGGAGAAGTAGGGCCTGCTATTTGGGAGGAACTAATTTCGAACAAAACAGCCATAACCTTATTTGAATATCACAAAGTGAACTGGCACAGACACACTCAACATCAGAGGTTGTCAATTGTCATAGTGTGGTATGTATCAATCTATTCTTAATTAAAAATCTTGAGCTTGAGTCAATAAAATTACCCTTGATAGAAATTACTAAACTCTCAAAGTTAGACTTTTCCATGTAACTTCAAATTAATCAAACTCCAAAACTAGTACTCAATATCGAATAAGAATCCACGAGAAAAACACAGGTGGTGGCACCCACCATGTTTCTTTTCTTTCTTTCTTTCTTTTGTTTGTTTATTTATTTTGTTACTCCATTTTAGGTCTTTTCATTTCAACTTCACAAACTGAAATGATGCCATTTTGGGCAAAAAAAAATGTTTTTACAGTTAAAAAAATTTATATTTCTACATAAAATGCAGTATTATACTGTATTTTACTTTGACGGAAAATTAGCCATTAAAGTTAAATACAGTATAATACTACATTTAATTAAAAAATTAAATTTTTTTATCGAAAAATATATTATTATATTGCGTAAGGAAAATACAGTTTATAGTTTATAATGCGTGTTACCTCATGTGTGCTTAGTACCTGCTGTGGGAAAACGTGTACCTTGTATTGTGGGAAAACACAGTATTTCCATCCCAAAAAAATGAGATCTGACACACATCCCACAGTCTTCCTTCTTTAATTGTCACAGAATACTTCCTCTTTTTTCAACTTTCCAAATTTGTTTATGTTTTCACATAATATTAGGGTGTTCGTAGGTGCATGACTGAGGTTAGAATAGTAGATTGCAACTGTATCAAATTAGTTTAGTTCTTTAAGAAAACAATATGGAACGTTTTGTTTTATATTAGTCATCTTGATTTAGCTAGTGATTTAATTAAGATTAATTATCAATAATTATTTGTTGGTTTCCTTCGTTTTCTTCTTGTAATAGTATCTAGCTAGTACTAGTAGATTCCTTCTGAAACCATCTAATATGAAAATTTTCTATGATTAAATTTTCATTAGACTCTCAACTCGAGAAAAGATGAAAAAAATATGATACCAGATTAATGACTTTTCCATTTTCATTAGACCCTCGCTCGAGGAAAGATTAAACGGTACTAGTCCATTTTTCTATGATTTATTTGAATTCGTCATCGATTAACAAAAAGATGTCACATCTTTGACGTATATGAAAAGAATCAGATCCGCACACCAAAAAGATGACGAATCTAATTAATGTTTAAATTTATTGTTGAGCAATTTAGCTCCTATATCATAATTCTTGGTAGCTTTCCATCGAGTATAGTAGCACAAACACTCAGTATTCCTTTTTAAAGTAAGTTTACATTCTTATATCATAAAGAATTACAAGTTTAGCAAAAATGTGATACAACAACAATAACAAGAATAACAAATTCAATGTAATCCCACAAGCAGATTTGGGGAGGGTACTATGTATTCAATCTTTATCTGCACTTTGAAAAGTTAAAGAGACTATTTCCATTAGACCTTCGGCTCGAGAAAAGATGAAAAAAATATGATACCACCAAGATAACATATCGAAAAATGTGATACGCTCTAAATTTTGAAGTAGAAACTTTTCCTTCAAATAGTTTATAGAGTGATTAATAGTATCTATTGTATGCGGCAAAGTCAGAGGGGGCCTAATTTCTTGCTATCGAATCACTTCAGAAGAATATCTCGAGACCCCAAGGACGTGGAGCTGCGACCGAGTCCCCTCCTTCGGGGCTCGTCGATGCCCGACTCAAAAGAAGACGGAGATCGAAGCTAGAGCAAAAAGGGGAATTCTCAAGGCACGCGGCTAAGTCTGACAGAGCTGGCCTACCCAGAGCCTGTGTCGAGGCGTCACGTCTAGCCGTCCCATCTCACGTCTGGCCTACCCAGAGCCTGTGTCGAGCCGTCCCATCTCCATTCTATTGGTTATACAGCGAAAGGATCGGTCGTGCGAATGTTGATGATGATTCAGAGTATAAAAAGGGGGTTTCTATAGTAAGATATCGAGAATGTTGGCGATTGATTGCGCAAGGTTATGTTAATAAGAGATTAAGAAACCTGGTGAACTACAGAGTTGTGTAATAGTGTCTTCGAGCTAAGTGGGAGAGCCCCACTGCCTATGATTGGGTTGCATGGTTAACTACTTGCGAAGTTTCTGGTTATTAGCATATTGATGGGTTATTTCAGCTACGGGAAAAGAACATAAGTGGTAATTCGAGTAAAGGAATTATTAAATGTGTGCTATCATTGGCCTTATTGGCCCATGTTCAAACTTGGGGAGTGATTTTGTCGGTGCTCCATCGAGAGGGTATGCTTGTGCTAGAAGAATCATGGAGTTGATTATATTCGGGCCAAGTCAGAGCGGGCGGCTCTCAACAACGGTCCTAGTGGATTCAAAGAGGTAAAGTGTGGTGCCTAATGATTTCGAGCCTATAGGTACGATTAAGAACCAAGCTTGGTAGCAGCCTATGAGAAGAGGCACAAAATGTTCTATGATGTTTTGTCTTGCGATGTAGAAATTGGGAGGTACGAAATGGTTCATAGGATTTAAGACAGCTTGGTCTCGTGATTCAAGGTTACTCGGGGCGAGTGCATGTGTTATGCATTATGTGTTGAATGGAGTTATTATTATTTCTAAGGCAATCAAGGATAAATTGGAAGAAGACAAAATGGTTAGCCCTCGTTGAGTTGGCATGTTAGGTGCAGTGAGTAGTATGGAATTTGAAGTGAAGATCAAGGTAACGGTTCGGTGTTGATAAGGATGTCACGAGCTCAGATGAGCAGGAAAGTAGATTCGAGGTTTAAGGTAAGTTGGTATTGTCTTCAGCGTCACCCGAGATCGGTGTTTTGTGAAAAAGGCTTTGCATCCTGGTTAATGATTCTTGATCGCTTTCCAGCATTAGTGCGGCCGATGGTTTGGATATACGACCCAGTTATTTGTTATGGTAGGTTGTGGGAGTAAAGATTGTATAGATGTGGCAGGTAGTCACTTGATTTATAAAAGACTTAAACCAAATATGAAGTTGATTTGTGAATATATGCCTGGAGGGCACTCAGTCTATTAAGTTGTGGATTGTGGAGTATTTTTTCTTCGGTTATTATGGTTGTTCTTATGCGTTATGAAAGAAAGGAGAGTTATTATGGACCTTGGAAAGGTTATTAGCCTAGTTAGTGCGACCAGAATCACCTTGAGGTTGATGGATGGATTCAAATGTGAATATAGGCTCTATATCAAGCCAAACGTGTCCATTTTAGTAATGTGCTCCTTATGAAGGAGTAGTCAGGGTGTTATTTCGTTGTTAAATATTTCATGTAGTGATACATTGCATCGTGTGAGTGTTGAGACGACTTGAGAAGTTGCTTATGTGTTTAGGATCCGCGTAGAAATGATGTATTATGAGCAAAATGGCTCTTGAGATTCAGATTGTATATCGCACCTCAATTGTGCTTGAGTTTTGTAGCTTATAGCACTATATGTTCCTCAGGGATGGTATTATGCACCTAGCATGCTTGTGACCGAAATTCGATATTTTATTGTAATGAGCAATTTAGCTCGATGTGCATCTCCTTAGGTGACTGTTATGTATGGATCGGGTGGCACGCCGCCATGAGTATGTTATGTGAGGATCGGGTGGCACGCCGCCATAGGTATGTTATGTGTGGATCGGGTGGCAAGCTGCCATAGATATGTTATGTGTGGATTGGTTGGCACACCGCCATGTGTATGTTATTTGGATCGGGTTGCGCGCCACAACAGTGTGAAGTTGAGTATAGTTTTCTATATACTATTTTTGTATGCCTTGCTTCCTATTTTCTAAGAAAAGTCCGTATTGGTTCTGTGAGTAAAGTGGTGCAAGTTGTGAATTCAGCCAAGGTATGCAGTCGTGTTTGGAGCTATGTGTAGTTATTGATACGGGGAGCGTATGTTGGAAACAGGTCGGGCATAGAATCCAGATGTTGGAATTAGGCTCTAAGGCTTATTTGCTTGAATAAAGGGAATATCTTCAGGATTGATTGAGCTAATGTGCTCAACTGAGTTGTGGTAGCACGGGAAGGTGCATGAGGTGTTAAATAGTGATTTCAGACTACTTCAGTGTAGTTCTCAGCACGTTCGAGGACGAACGTATGTTTAAGTGGGAGACAATGTAACGACCCGATCAGTCATTTTGAGCCATAGCGTATCGTTCGACAGTCTAAGGCCATGAGCAGCTTCATTTCAGGTGTTATGACTTGTACGCGGGGTTAGAATTGAATTTTGGGATATTCGGAGTTGATTCGGAAATCAAATTCTCATTTTAGAATCTTTAAGTTGTAAGAATTAGCTAAGATCGGACTTTTGAGTAAACGACCTCGAAATTGGGATCTGAAGATTCCAACAGGTTCGTATAATGATTTCGGGCTTGGGCGTATACCCGGTTTGTGTTCTGGATAACCCAAGAGCGTTTTGGCGCCTATTGTGGAAGTTAGCATTTTTGAAAAATTTCATAAGTTTGGCTTGAAGTGCATTTCAGTGTTATCAATGCCCGTTTTGGATTCTGAGTCTTTGAATAGCTCCATATGGTGATTATGGAGTGGGGAGCGTGACCGGAAGTGAATTCGGAGGTCCGTAGGTCATTTTGGAGTCAATTGGTCAAAGATAGAATTTGAAGGTTTTTGAGGAGTTTGACCAGAAGTGGACTTTTTGATATCGGGTCGGAATCTGATTTCGGAAGTTGGAGTAGATCCATAATATCGAATATGACTTGTGTGCAAAATTTGAAGTCAACAAGACGTGATTTAATAGGTTTTAACATCGAAAATAGAAGTTTGAAATTCTAAAGTTCATAAAGCTTGGATTGGAGGTCGATTCATGGTTTTAGTGTAGTTTGATATGATTTGAGACCTCGAGCAAGTCCATAATGTATTTTGGGACTGGTTGGTATGATTGGTTGGGGTCCTGGGGGGCCTCGGGTGGATTCCGGGTGGTTAACGGATCGAAATTAGAATTCTGGGAAAGGCCTGAAGAGCTGCTTCTTGGACCGCAAATGTGGCGCTTAAATTGCAGATGCGGCCAAGCCAGGAATCGCAGATGCGGCTCCTAGACCGTAGATGCAGTCCAGCCTTCCCTCCCCTTTTTTGCAGATGCAGCTAAATCCTCGCAAATGCGGTCCCCGGACCGCATATGCTGAAATTGCTGGGTAGTGAGGTTCATTTAATACTAGTTCAAGACCATTTTCTTCACATAAACACTTTTCCGTTGGTGATTTTAGGAGCTTTGGAGAGAAGACTTCCACTTAGCATTGTGAGGTAAGTTTATTCCACCCATCCTTACTTTAATACTTGTATATTAGGTAGATTAAACACTAGAAATTAAGTAAAATCAAGGGGTTAGAGCAAAACCTAGGGTTTTAATAAAACTTGGATTTAACCACAAAATTTGTTATGGAATTAATTAGAAATCATATATTATTTATCCTTAGGTTGTAGAGAACAACTTCCTTTAAAAAATTTCGGAATCCGGGGGCGTGGGCCCGGGGTCGGATTTTAGGAAACTTGTGTTAAGGGTTGGGAAATTTCTTAAATAGTTTGAATACGATCTTGTGAGTCTATATTGACTAGTTCCTCCTTTATTTAACTAGTTTGGGATCGTTCGGCTTCGAATTGAGGATTCGGGCTCGTTATTGGCATTGGAAGTATACTTTGGAGTTAGGTGAGGCTCCTTTCTAACCTTGTAAGAAGGAATTGTCCCATAGGTGAAATAATTGGTTATGTGTTCCTAATTGTGGGGGCTATGTAAGCACGAGGTGATGAGAGTTCGTGCGTAGCTACTATTATGCTATTGTCCGGATAGTTAGGACCCCAAATCATGCTATACTTGGATTACTTGTGAACCTATTTATAGATTGAATTGCTTAAATCACATCGAATTAGTAAATGAATTTATAACAGATAAAACTTCTTCTTTTCTTAAATGGTTAAAAGAGGATTTGTTTTCATTGGACAATTACTCCGTATGGACTTCTTGATTGACTGTATGTGTGTTTATTTTTTTTGGAGCGGGTCGAATGCCTCGGCAGATTAAATAAATGCATCTATGTTTCACGTTGTTCGACCCTCGGCAGTCCACAGTTTATTTTCGGTTGGAGCGGTCCGTACGCCTCGGCATGATTTGCGCATGCTTGTATTGCTGCCTTGAACTTATTAAAGTTGTTATTGCCTCTTCATGGCTTGAGAATATTTGGATAATAACGAAAAGAAATTTTGGAAATTTCCTATAAAAGAAATAATTGTTTACTTTCTTCCTTCTATTGGATTAAAAATTATGTTTATAGAAATCCACGATTTAATGTATTATTGACATCATTTTTGGACCACTAGTAAGTGTCGAAGTCGACCATCTCGTCTCTACTTCTTCGAGATTAGACGGGATACTCATTGAGTACACGTTGTTTTTGTACTCATACTACACTTCTGTGCATTTTTGTTGCACAGGTATATGTAACTCTAGTGGCCTACTGGGCACAGCAACACGGATAATTCGGGGACTAGGTGAGTTGTATTATTTGAGGCGGCCCGCAGCTAGTATAGCCCATTCTAGTATATTGTATTTACTTTCTGTCCACTGTATTCCGGATGGATGTTGTATTTTATTTCCTTCTTAGTAGACGCTCATGTACTTGTGACACCGGGTTCTGGGACGGTTATAGGATTGTTCAATATTAAGTTTGTTAAAGACTCCATGGTTATTTCTAAAAAGTTTATTATTTGTTAATTAATGTATAAAGGAAAATGATTTAAGCAAATATTAAAATTAGAATTTAATTAAGTAATTTTGGTTGGCTTGCCTGATAGCTGTGTCCGGCGCCATCACGACCCTTAGAGCATTTTGGGTCGTGACATCTTCGTACGGACTGCGCACTTTGTGGTGGACCCAGCAAGGTTTCCCGAGACGTGGAGCTTCGCCCATAAGTTTTCCTTTGTTTAGTTTGTGACTCCTCTCGAGGGGTCCGTCGAAGAGACGACAAGTGGAGTCCAAAGTGGCTCCTTTAGCCGAAGCATCTTTGGGAGACAACCTTCCTTTGGTGGTGTCTGAAATTGGCGATGATGCTAACCCGGTCACAGAGGAAAACCAGGTGGCAGAGGCTAACTCGATGGCAGGGGCTTCGGCAGTTGTGAACGATCAACAGGCTATTACGACGAGCAGTCGGGGTCCCGAGGTCGCTGTTGCCATTTTGGGCGGGCCTTCGTCATTCAGACCGAATTGAACTTCTTCTTCATCTGCAGAGAAGGGAAATGGTGTCATGGTCAATGACTACGAGTCTGATTTCGACCTTGATCCTGATGATATCAGGATGTTCGATGAGGGCTTTACCCGTAATGTAGTAAGAGTAGGAGGTCCCTCCTGTATACTTGAGATTCCATCGGAGCTTAATCTCATTCGGGACACGGAGGATTCGGTGCCGCATTTTAACCTTCTATGCTCTACCGCAGAGTGTGAGGCTCTTTGTGACGTCAGCGACGTTGAATTAATGCATGAAGTGGTCGCTATGGGCCTGAGGGTAAGTTTCTCCTCTTTTGTTTTTTTTTGTGTTCCTTTTGTTTTTTGCGACCTTGGCCTTTACCGACTCTTTTTATTTGCTTTCAGTCTTACATGTTGGAGATCGAAAGTGCTCGCAGGGCCGACACTCGGGACATGATTTTTTGATGATGCTGGAAAGGTATCAGCGCTACCTCAACAAGTGTCGTGAGATGTATGAGCGGCTTAGGGCGAGCACCGACAATCAATTTATCAGGGAGGAGCTTGGAGAAAAAGGGATCAGGAGCTAATGTAATCTATTCGCTGGAATAATGAGCTCGAGGAGCTACTTCGTGCAAAGGACGAAGAACTTGAGTTGGGAAAGGGAGTCGCTGCAGAGTGTGAGCATCTTCAGGCGAAGGTGCTGTCGTTGCAATCCGAGCTCGATCAAAATGCCATCACAGTTGAGGCTTTGAGTGCAAAATGGGTGGAGACATTAGTCGAGATGGAGAGGCAAGTGTCTGAGTTGGAGAGTGCTCGGGTGTCGGCCTCAGGAAAGGCGGAGGCATTGGAGGAAACTATCCGTTTCCTTTAATCCGAGCAAGAATTTGAGAGGGCAACGACCACGCTAAGGGAGGTGAGGCTTGAAGAGCGTTTTGGCAAAATTGATTGGGAATCTTCAAAATTGGGAGATCGGGTAGCTGAAATCGAGGCTGAAAAGGCGCAATTGTTTGCCCGAATCTGCCTCTACTGTTGTTCCTCGCCACTTACACGAGCTTTGGGTTCATGCCGAGGCTCAACGGGACATATACAAGAGTCTGTGGGAGGCGAGCAATATTTCTAAGATTGCTTATGAAGGAGACCGGATGAAGGCACGAGAGGCTCATGTCAATTGCGGCTACGACCCTGCGACACCAGAGGCTGGAGAGGATGCTGATGCTGAGGAGGAATTTCTTGGAGATAATTATGGGGAGAACAATGGTGATGATGCCGAGTGAAAAGTTGTTTCCTTAGCATGTGTTTTTTTGTTTTTTCTTTTTTTTTTTTATTGTATTGGGCCTGTTTTGGCCGTGTGTAATGTGCGGCCGTTGCACTCGTGTATAAATGAAAAGGTCGTTTTATTGTTGTATGTCCTTTGAATTTCTCTCCCTTCCCCTTGCTTTACATTTTTTGTTTTGGCATAGACCTTCGGATTTTTGTGTGGCGAATCCCTGATTTCTCCTTTTAGGAATATGATTTTAACCGGACCGAGTAGGGTCTCATCATGTGAGTCCGAATGGAGTTTATTTGGGTTTGCATATTTGGGAAAGATTGACTTTTGATTTTTTGTTTTAGGTAGAATAATCTTTGATTCAAAAGAGGTTGAATTCAGATTCTTCGTTTCGGACAAAGTCGATTTCGACTTGAATCATTCGAGAGGGTTGAACTCACTTGCCGATTTAGGCAAAGTCGACTTCTTCATATGTATTCGAGCGAGGTCGAAGTTGGAACTTGGAGCGAAATCAATGTTTGAATTATTTGGACAAGTTCAAAAAACAAAAAATTTTGTTTGACGATGACATGTGGCCGCAAAGGCGTTATTTTGAGTAAGATCAAAATGTCAATCCGTGCAGTTCCAACGAGGTCGAATTTTTCTTTTTGGCGATGACCCTTGGACGTAGGGGTGTCATTTTGAACTAAAGTCGAAATTTTAACCCGTTGTAATTCGAGTGGGGTCAAATCCTTCTTTTGGTGATGGCCCTTGGCCTTTGGGGTGTTATTTCGAGCTAAGGTCAAAATGTTAACCCGTTGTGATTTGAGCGAGGCCGAATCCTTCTTTTGGCTATGGCCCTTGGCTGTAAGGGTGTTATTTCGAGCTAAGGCTAAAATTTTAACCCGTTGCGATTTGGGTGAAGTCAAATCCTTCTTTTGGCGATGACCCTTGGTCGTAGGGGTGTCATTTCGAGCTAAGGTCAAAATGTTAACCTGTTGTGATTTGAGCGAGGTCGAATCCTTCTTTTGGCGATGGTCCTTGGCTGTAGGGGTGTAATTTTGAGCTAAGGTTTAAATGTAAACCCGTTGTAATTCGAGCGAGGTCGAATCCTTCTTTTGGCGATGGCCTTTGGCCGTAGTGGTGTCATTTCGAGCTAAGGTCAAAATTTTAACCCGTTGTGGTTCGAGCGAGGTCGAATCCTTCTTTTGGCGATGGCCCTTCGCCGTAGGGGTGTCATTTTTAGCTAAGGTCGAAATTTTAACCCATTGTGATTCGAGCGAGGTCGAACCCTTCTTTTGGCGATAGCCCTTGGTCGTAGGGGTATCATTTCGAGCTAAGGTCGAAATGTTAACCCGTTGTGATTTAAGCCAAGTTGAATCCTTCTTTTCGCGATGGCCCTTGGCCATATGGGTGTTATTTTGAGCTAAGGTCAAAATGTTAACCCATCGTGTCACTGTCAGATTTTGGAGAATTTTAGAGGTCTCCGTACTATTTATGCGTACGTAAGAGCGAATCCAATCCTAGCGTACTCGGCTATTTTTTACTGGAGAATATTGGGTGTTCCTTGGGGGAGCCCCAGTTTTGCTTAGCCTCTGCGTTTCCAGGGTGAGTCCTATTTTGCTTAATTTTGCTTGCTTTGGAGAATACGATGCATTTCCTGGGTGAGTCCCAGTTTTCCTAATTTTGCTTGCATTGGAGAGTACGATGGATTTCCTAGGTGAGTCAGTTTTCTTAATTTTACTTGCATTGGAGAGTATGATGCATTCCTGGGTGAGTCCCAATTTGCTTAATTTTGCTTGTGTTGTAGACTACCTTAATGGGGAGTACAAAATATTGCTCTGTTCCAGTCACTGGAGAACGCTATACATGTTCGTTTCACACATATATTGGAGAAAGTTTCCATGTGTCTAGTCCCTTCATCGCCCGGTCTGGGGAAGCAGTCGGCAGGCTGGGTGATGAATCATACTTGAATGTCGAGATGCCCCTTTCGGCGCCTTGTTAGAAGTCTTCCTGAGAGGGCCCGAATGGGATGAGACCCGAGTGAAGGAGAAAGCGTACGACTTGAGGAGTATCCTTTCTCAGGGGTTGCGGTATTGAAATGGTGCCGAACATTCCAATTGTTTTGTAGTAATTTTATGTCATTGTTTCTAGTTGGAATGCTTCTTTGCTCGTTTGCCCATGCAATTGCTCATGTTCCTATCTAAACTAACAATAGAGGATAAACCAATATAAAATTTTCCGTAACGGGTCAGCGAAAAGAGAGACGTTGTAGTGTTACTCGCTCTGCCTGGTTTTAGATTTGAAGGTCGTGTTCAGCTCCGTCTATAATAGCATATATGCTTTGCGTGGTTTGGGCCCACCTCACTTGCTGAAGTGTTTAAATCGAGTCCCGGTCCGATTTCGTTCGATTTGTACCCATAACGAGGGAAACATTTCATACTTCATTTATGGACTATTCAATGCGTGGGGGAATATGAAAGTAGGGCAGGATGTGCCTATTCCTTCAAAGGACTACACAACAAGCTGTCGTCCTCTCATAAAGGGTAGTAATGCGGGTTAATATGTATAAGTAAAATGCGTCAAATGGGAATGTGATCACGCACGTTGACCATGATCCTATTTTGAATGTGCGCACGTCATGCTACACCTATCACTACTGGCGAGATGTGGGTTTTGCATAGATATTAGTTATAATTTCTACTTTTATGTAGCAGTCTGACCTAGATTAGTGCGTCTGTCTCGAAGGATTATTTACTGCTCTTTCGAGTAGGTGGTGATATTTCGCATGTTCTAGATCAAAAGAAAACTAAGAAATTTGGCTAAGAAATCCCCATAGACGGCGCCAAATTGTTTGAGCAAAAAGTATAAAACTCTTTTGTCGAACTAATTATTGATAATAAAAAAGGTAAATCTTAGCCAAATATAATTAAGTCCAGATCCAAGCATATAAAGTGCGAAATAAAAGAAGAGTAAAAACGTATAAGATTTATTAATATGATAATCATACATAAACATGTGAGCAAAGAAAGGGAAGGAAGGTAACTGTTGATAAACAGGAGATTCCTCTAATTCCTCTAGTGTGGTTGCTCTCCTCCGAATCCACCCCTTCTCTGGGCTCCCTCCCCATATATAGTTCCTTTCCCTTTTATCCAATGGTCTTTGACCGACGTACTTTCTTGCGACCGTACCTTTCGTCGTCTGCTCGAACACAAAGCTTGTTCTATGGTGTACGCTTTCCGACGATTTGACCCCGACGATGACTGAGGTACTCTTTGCTATCTCGCCCCATGGGCATGATTACAACTTGGTCGACCCCTTACCATTCCTCTTGAGGACAACCACTATGGTCAGATTTTGACCCATACATTTATCCTTCTTAATACATGTTAAATAATATTAAATTTTAGAAATTAAAACTTTTAAACAGACAATATTCACAAAAGTTGCATACAAATTACATATTTTATTATTCTTCATACGATTAATTTACTTTATACTTACAGCACCAAAGGACTTCATTTTCACTCAATAAATATGAAACAACTTATATTTCTTTTTCTTTTTAATGAATTTCCTTATAAAGCAAAATTAAAACTATTACTCCGACGTAAAAAGAAATTAGAGGAGGTTTAATTATAAGCATTTTCATGTGACATGTGCTATATAGATATGAGTTCGTTTAACGTTGTGAACCTAGAACTTTTAATCTAGCCCTGAATTTATCTATGTACAATGTTGAAATTGCTGAAACTATTAAACTATGCCCCCAAAATCAAATAAGGGGATTAGTCTAGTAGTTGGAACCTTTGAACCCACATAATTAAAAATTATGGATCCGCCTATACAGTTATGCAGTTTACGAAATCACGACGTAGAAAAATCAACCCCACAACCTGTACTATGGTAGTATTGAACTAAAAAGGAATTCCTTTGGTTAATTGGCTTCTCAAATATGAACTGTTTGATAAGTCGCTGTCGTCGAACTCGTGTTCAATTTGGTGATGAACTCGTGTGCCTTCAACTTATTAAAGTTTTTTTGTTTGGAATATTGGAACTTCCTTTTGGAAAATAAATTAATTCATCAACACAAGAATCAAGCCAGATGTATGTCAATGGTGTTGGGCTAGACTGACACAAAGATAATCTTGACATAGTGTGCTTCAGCTAAATAGTTTCTGGGCATGCATTCATGTGAAAGAGGATTAAATTTTAATAATCACATAAGTATTATTAATAAAAGTGTGAAATGTAGACAAACTTAGCCATTTAATTAGAATTTTATGAATGCTTATGTAATACTCCGCAAATTTGAATCAGTTGTAGATGCATTAAATGAGTATTAATGTGATGGTTATCAATTGGTTATGATAATAAGTGTACGAGTCATATCATAAGTGATTTGGGGTCCAAAAAGAGACCTAAGTCTAAGCCAAGTTAGAAAATTACGTGATAGACTAAAATTCCAAAAGAGTACGCAGAAGACCACACTTTGGATGATCATACCTAAATATATATATATATATATATATATATATATATATATATATATTT
>MU690526.1:33959-96266 GCA_026770625.1 Nicotiana glauca
ATATATATATATATATATATATATATATATATATATATATATATATATATATATATATATATATATGGTTTTATGTGATGCACAACCTATTAAATTAAATATCTTCAAGTCTAGTTTCTAACTCTTCAAACCGTTCGTTATTTGGGCATTCCTACAAGAAGTTATGATCAAATTACCAAAGGCTGGCGGAGGACTGCGCGGATGCGAAGCATCCGAGGCTGCGTCCGAAATGAGGGGCTGGTAGTGAAGTGCTGCCATAGCATCCGGGTCAGCATCCGAGTTCCTGAGAGGAGTGAAGTGGGGATGGCGAAGCATCCGAGGCCGCATCCGAAATTTGGGCCTATAAACACAATTTCGGGGTCCAACTTTCCCCCATTTCTTTTGGACGACTTTTAGAGTTTTCCTCTATTCTCTAAAGACCTCTAACCCCTCCAATCTTCAAGGTAATCAATACCCATTATTTTGGTGTGAATTCCATCATTTCTACACTAGTATTGATGAAATTAACATATTAAATATTTAGAACTTCAAGAAATTTCTTCAAGAACTCAAAAAAGGATTTTACAAGATTCCCTTACTATAGATAGGGTGTTAGCGCTATTTTGAAATAAGGACGTTTAGGTTTGACTAATAAGATAGAAAGGGGCAAACCAAAACCCACTCTGCTGAGTTTAGCTTTCGGGGCTACCTACTTTAAGGCTTATGTAATATATAAAGAAGAACCCTCTTAGGCCTTCAAAAAGGTAATCCTACACCCTTAGACTTACATGCATGGATTTATTAAGGGAATATGAGTATTAATAAATAATAGAACTCTTTTTATGGTGATTGGAAGCGATAAGTTCCCAATTTAATTTTCATAAATATAGTAGAGAATGAAAGATGAATATTTGATGTAATTCCATTGGTTGGGTGTGGATGGATGGTCATATATGTGATGTTGGAAGTTATAAATTGGATAATCATGATCGTAGGATAGCTGTTGATGGATTATGGTAATTAGATGAACTAATTATATGGTGATGAGATGTAGAGATTTATGTCTACAAGGTGTATAATAATATGCCTAAATGGCTTAAGTTATGGAACTTTTTACTAATATTGGTTCGATTGGATGTTCTATTGTAGATTGAAGGTTCTTAGTGTTGTGGATCATTGTAGTATCACTAAAGCGTGAAATTGAGGTATGTGAGGCTAACTCTCTATATTTGGGAATGTTAATGATTTTCCTTACACTATGTTTCTTTTACCACGTTACTAATTGACTCAGAAATATAGTTTAGCCTAGTTCCTTGAATAATTGTAGAACTTCTGTTCTTTAGCTTCGTAACTCGTTCACGACTTTCATTTTGAACGTTGTGAGCTCAGTGCGTATTCAATATAGGCTTGAGTATGATGCCCCCGAGTCTTAGTATAGATTACTCAGTATGCCAAAAACAGTTGAAGTTCGGTATTCATAATCACTTCAAGAATACATGTCTCAGCCTAGTCCTATTCAGTATTCCAGTATTATGTAACTTAGTGTGATCATGTATTCCAGTATCATGTAACTTAGTGTGATTCAGTATTTCACTATCATGTATTGCAGTATGATTCTCAATTCCTGATTTTAAAACCCTGAATGTTGAACACCTGTATTTGGGCATGAGGCTGTAGTTTATATGGTTTATGCATACTTGGGCCTAATGCCGTAGTTTATGCTTTCTGCATTTTTGGGCCTGAGACCGTAGTTTATGCGTTATGCATTTTTGGGCATGAGGCCGTAGTTATGTATACGTATACTTGGTCCTGAGGCCGTAGCATGCGCACATATATATATATATATATATATTTGGCCCGAGGCCGTAGCTTATTCAGATAAACTGGTTGTTCATCATCCAGAAGAGGGAGTATTCATATCCTTACTTCCTTTGTTCAGTTCAATTACCAGTTATCATTTCAGTTTCCAGTTATCAGTTCAGTTATCAGTTATCAGTTATCATTTCAATTTCAGTTTCAATAGTTATCATTTCAGTTATCAATTATCGAACCTCAGTTATCATCTTAGTTTCAATTTTAGCATTTATAATTCTTTCTTTCAGTTTCTTTACATACTAGTAAAATTCAAATGTACTGACGTCCCTTTTGCCCGGGCCTGCATCTCACGATGCATATAATGATTTACAGGGTGACGATTCAGAGCGCTAGGATTCTCATACCAACTATTTGGTGATCCCTAGTTCTTTTGGGGCTTTATAATTACTACAGTCTTCAGTATTTACAGACAATCAGTATTTTCAGTACTCAAATAGAGGATTCATAGACTAGAATATCAATTAGACAGAGTCATAAGTTTTTTGTGTTAAGCAATGTTGGCTACAGACATGTTTTAGACTTGTATTAGTGTTTCCACAATTTGACTTTTATCATTCAGACTTTTAGTATATCAACAGGTGTTAGTTTATCTTCTGTATTTAGTATGTTATGATATCACATATTGATTCAGCTAGCCAGTTGGTTCGCTCGGTGACATGTAGTCAGGCACCGAATACCGTGTTACGTCCAGGCCTAGGTTCGGGGCATGAGAGCTTATCTTTATTGTTATATATATGTATAACAATTTCAAAAGACTAATATTAAAAGAAGGACAAATACATACACAACCCATTAAACTTGGCTCAATATTTTATTTTGGCACTCTAACTAACTCTTGTTTCATTTTGGCCCTTCAACTCCATTTTCTTTGTTCCACTTTAACACAAAAGCTCACTAGATTTAGTGTGTGATTTGCCTCCCCCTTTAGGCGCGTGAGAGACCATTTTTCAGCCAAATTTCCATGGCCAAATACATATACAACCCATTAAACTTGGCACAATTTTTTATTTTGGCACTTTAACTCAGGCTTGTTCCATTTTGGCCCTCCAACCCCATTTCTTTTGTTCCGCTTTGACACAAAAGCTGACTATTTTTCATACCCAACGTGGAGGCGGATCTAGAATTTAAATCATATAGATTCAATTTTAATGTTTTTCATATTGAACCCATTATATTTTTAAAGTTATGAGTTTATATCTATTTTTTTTACAATTTTAACGAATTTTTACATACAAATTTTTACTCTGCATCGAAATTTATCGGTTCAGTTGAACCCGTAGTTATTATTGAAAATATATATATAATTTTTTTTCCACGGGAGGGGCAGAAAAAACGAAAAAATTATAATTTGTAATTACAAAAAAAAATACGGGTGGTGGGGGTAGCAGCTGGGTATTTGTCCGCGCTGTATTTTTACCTGTGATAAAAGTTTTTTTTGTCAAAGTGGAATAAAAGAACCCATTATATTTTTAAATATTATGGGTTCATATCTATTTTTTTTATATTTTTAATGAATTTTTACATATAAATTTTTACTCTGCGTCGAAAGTTATGGGTTCAATTGAATACGTAGTTATTATTGAAAATATATTTTAAAAAAATAGTTTTTTCCGGGATGTGGGCAGAAAAAAGGAACAAACAAAATAATTTGAAGGCCAAATAAAGTAAAAAAAAATTTTGCGCGGGGGTGGGTGGGGGTAGTGGGGAGGGGGTAGCAGCTGAAATGCACGCGCTGCATTTTTACGTGGGAGAAAATTTTTTGCGTCAAAATGGAACACAAAAATTGGGGTTGGAGGGCCAAAATGGAACAATAGTTAGTTAGAGTGCCAAAATGAAAAATTGGGCCAAGTTTAATGGTATTTGGCATTAAAAGAATGTAAAGAATATAGATAGGTATTCTTCACATAAAAGAATGTGAAGAATTTAGATAGATATCCCATATAAATGTTTTGAAAATTCTGAGAACGATTTTAAAATTTCAACACAAAATTTTAATTTTAATTTTGCTAAAAAAAAAAAGCAACCCCCCAACCGCCCAAATACAGGTTTGGAAATCAGAAAAATAAAGCTATTCATCTGCATATTATGAATTGGGAAAAAGGAAACAAAGGAACAGTATTCCTTGAAATTCAAGGTAAAGAAGGTAAAATTATAATCAAGAAAGTAATTAGGAAACATATGAATATTGCTAACAAATGCCATATGCAATATGAATCAAACTTTTCGTAACCAGCAATTAAATGACTAGAATACAAAAATAATAATTTGAAAACATGCTAATTAGTTCGAGGAAGGAACAATATTATATGATTAGAATGATACTTAAAATGATAAGACACAACAAGATATTTATCTTAATGCTTGCCAATTGCGTAACAGAGAATTTAATGTCATTATATACAACAAAATCCAATCAAGAAATGATAGAAACCTAAAAATCTCTCTCACAGAAAAGTGAACGGTAAAAGTAGCTATCATATAATCCCCCTAAAAGTCACATGAGAGAAATAAAAAGTTCTATTTGCCATGCAGGTATTCTTTGATCCCAAGCATATATAGAACTAAACATGCAAATTAAATTAACTGTATTCATTTTCTCCATTCTCAAGATCAGAACCAAGGATGTTTGGTTGTAGGCTTGTAGCTCGGTAAACTATATAAAAGTACAAAGCAACTGACATGAATAAAGAATAAAAAAAAAGAAACTCCAAAAGCTAAGCAAAAGGATATTGCATTGGTGGAAAAATAGACTTGACACGTGGATTAATGATAAGCTGGCAGGTGGTATTAGATTTAGAGCAATAAAAAAGAATGATGAGGCATGAATAAAATACCCGCAGGATTGTTTACAAAAATACTGCATCTGAGACGCGTGAGGAAAGAGATCTAGCGACAAGCGATTTACGATGACTGTGCACGAAGCTCGCTCGTGGCTTTTAATGGCTACTCTGGCCACTGATCAGCCTCCTCATAAGGTTGGTCAGTCGTCAAACACTGCCTCACTGCCTCCCCAACCCACAACGAACCCTAATCCATTACAAAACTACGTGTAATTGCTTCAACCAAAAGCATTGAATGCGCCCATGCAAAGCCTAGCCAAACTACCCGTCAAACTAGTAGAATTTCTTCATGGCGAGCCTGTTATCAAGTGGAAGAAGCAAGAAGTAAAACAATCCATTATTCAACAAGGTCTACAATTAGCTATTCTTGGGAAATTTTCATATGGAAAACCTGTTATCACTGAATTATGCAAGGCTATTCCTATACAATGGAGGTAAAACGAGCATGTTTTATTGGATTAATAAAGAACAAGCATGTGTTGATAAGGTTATCACTTATGAAGGATTATGTTCATCTATTGTGAAAGTATGCCTTATACCTCAAAGCTAAAGGAGAGATGTGGCAGATGAAGTGTACGAAGTGGAACCCACGGTGGAAACCTGATGAAGAGACACCAATTGCAGTAGCATGGATCAACTTTCCAGAGTTGCCACCTAATTTTCTTGGTAAGGAATGTATTTTATCATTGGCAAGTACAGTTGGGAACCCTTTACATATTGATCTTGCAACTCAAAATTGTACTCGGCCTAGTTGTGCTAAGGTTAAGGTCGAGGTTAATTTGTTATCTAAGTTTCCTCAACGTATTAAAATAGTAGAGGTAGAAGATGAATCTGGCCCTGAGGAGTTCAAGTGGATATAGATTAAGTACGATTACATGCCCAAGTATTGTAGGCTTGCAAGAAGCAAGGAGATAATGAATTGGAATGATGGGTAATCCATCTAGAGTTGCACAAAAAATTTGAAGAAAGAGCTGATGATGGTAACAAAGGCAAAGATTTGGTTGGTACGACAACTAATTCTACCAAGATTTTAACTAGTGGAAAGGTGTTAGGAAAGGCTATTGCTAATCCAGCAAAGCAAGAATGGATGCAAAGGAGGTAGAATAAATATCAAAGAGATAGAAGTGGTCATATTATTGACAATCTAAAGGAGAAAGAGAATGGCAAAAGCAAAGAAAGGTCACTGAAGATGCAGTAGCAACCAAGAACAAATTTGATGCACTAGAAGTAGATGAAATTGATCAACCAACCTTGAGGATCACTGATGGCAAATTAGATGATAAAGTCAATGAAAAAGGTAAGAAACAAGTGGGCAATGAATTCGAAAAAGCTCAGGAGAAGGAGCAGTTGAAGAATGTTGAAGATTCTAGCTCTAATCCTAAGAACACTAGGATTAGTGAAACGACAACGGAAGAAATTCCTAATCCTACTAGAGAAGGGATTCATAAGGCAGCATGTATTTCATCTCCTAATTCTATTGATAATGGGAAAGGAGATGATATAGGGAGGGAAAGGACAACTGATTGAGTTGCTAGGAGGTTTGGAGCAGCTCGTGAAGATACACTTGTCACCAGAAATTACTCATGTCAAGAGATTCAAGGACACTGGATACAACTGGAAATACTAATGAGGGTCCAGCTTTATGGAGCGATGAAGTTGAGCTTATGAAGGAGAATTCTAGAGCTACTTATGCTGACAATGTCACTCCTCAAAGGCTGAATACACAGGAAAAGCAGGCTGACCTAACTAAGGGAGATGCTATAGTAAACCCTAGCAAAGTAATTTTGCATTGGATGATCAACAAGCTATAATTCCAGTTGGAGTCGATAAAGAAGCATAAAAAAAGTAGGAAAAGTTGGAGGAACATGTTGTCACGACCCAAAATCCATTAAGGATCGTGATGGCGCCGGAGACCACTATCACACAAGCCAACACCAAATAAATAAAAATTTCTTGTTTTACTATTTTGAAATCATTCCTTTTTAAACATTAAACACTTAATAAAGAATTTCGTTGAATAAATAATGATGTCTTTAACAAACCTAATTACTAAATAATCCTTTAGTCATCTCAGAACCTGGTGTCACAAGTGCGTGAGCAATTTCTAGAGAATAATGTAATACACTAACCGTCCGGAATACAAATTAGACAGTAAAGGAAATACAGTACACTACTCTAAAGGAGACTCTGCTGGCTGCGAACCGTCTCGAGAAATGCAGCTCACCCCAGTCTCCATATCAGTCATGCCGCTGCGCCGAATTAAGCCATAAGACAAACATTTTCTTGTGCAACAAAATGCACAAGCGTAGCATGAGTACAAAAATAACGTGTACCCAATAAGTATCCCACCTAACCTCAAAGAGGTAGTGACGAGAGGTCGACATGGACACTTACTAGTGGTCCAATAACGTCAAATACAATAAAGAAGTGAATGAATATGAAGCAGAGTAAACATATTAAACAAACATGTATAAAATACGTTAAACAATTCCCTCCGTTACAACTATACTCAAGCTCTCAACTAGCATGTTCCCTCCATAATCGGAACATATACATAAAGGTATAATGGCTTTCATAAAATGGTTGTTACAATTTCAAATCAGGGAAAGATCCTCAGATACACTCGCTGCTAGCCAAATGTTAAGCACTATTCCCATAAGAATAGTGTGTGTGTGTGTGTATATATATATATATATATATATATATATATATATATATATATATATATATATATATATATATATATATATATATATATGAAATGCCGAGGCGTACGAACCGATCTAACATAAAAGTAAAATGTGCACTGCCGAGGGTCGAACGATGCGAACCATAGATGCATCTATTAACCTGCCAAAGCGAACGACCCGCTCCCATGAGAGTATGATATATAAATCCTGCTGAGGTGAACCACCCAATCCCATAAGAGTAGTAGAAGGAAATACCCCGCTCGCGAATCATGCATGCGATGTGGTACAATATAAATTTAAGGAATCACCCCGCTCGCGGATCATACTTGCGACGGGATCAAATATAAATTCAATATTAGAATCATATCAATTTCTTGATTCTTTTCAAAATAAGGAAAATTCATCTGTAGCTTTTAAGGAAATTACCCCGTTCGTGAAACATACATGCGACGCAGTTACACAAAGATTTCTTGAGCTATTATAGTATTCCTTCAATTCTTTTCTTTTGAAGGTACTAAGTTTAATGGATATACTCAAATTCTTCAATTCCTCAATTAAAATACCTTTCAACACAACTATTACGCAACCTCAATCTTATCTCTTCTCAAAGCAACAATAACCTCAATCAACAACAATATCAACAAAGCATGATGTAACATATGACTACCCGGCCATAGGCATAATAGTAGCTACGCACGGACTCTCGTCACCTCGTGCGTACGTAGCCCCATAATTAGAAGCAGATATCATATTAATTCACCTATGGTACAATTTCCTCTTACAAGGTTAGAAATGAGACTTATCTAGCTCCGAAGTTCTATAACCGGCATTCCACGCCCTTCCGAAGATTCAATCGATGCAAAATGCTCCAAAAATAGCCAATAATTATTTAAACCCATTACTTTATGTCCAATTACTCATTATAGTCCAATTTATAACAATTCCTAACCCCGACCAAAAAGTTGACAAAATTGCCCTCGGGCCCACATGCCCGGATTCCGAAGATAAAAATTACCCATGACCTCATTAACTCAAATATATAATTTATTCTCAATTCCATGCCCAAAATCATAGTCAAAATCCAAAAATCTCAATTTTTAGGTTTTTCTTTAAAACCCCAAATTTTCCTTTAGATTTTCATGAATTTAGATGTTAAATCTAAGGTGTAATCACAAAATATAATTAAAAATTGGTTAGAGGCACTTACCCAATAATTCGATATGAAAATCGTCTCTCAAAATCTCCTACTCTCGGACCTAGGGTTCAAAATATGATCAAATGAAGCAAAAACCCGAGTTACACAGTTGAAAACAAGCTGCAGATGTTGCATTAGCGATTGCAAACTCTCGCAAAAGCGAAGAAAGCCTTCACAATTGCAAACAAGGAAGGGCTGAAAAAGGTCGCATTTACGACAAAAAGTTCGCAATTGCGAACTGGGCATCGCAATTGCAACCATACCAGAAGCAGTAATTTCTCCCAATACAAAAATGAGCATAACTTCCTCATACGATGTCCAAATTCGATGATTATTTTTGATATGGCTCCATAATTACAATAAGGATCTAACGGTTCAATAAAACTGAATTTGAATCTCATTTGCTTTTATTCCCATAGAAACGACGTTGAAATATCAAATAAGAGCGCAATACAACCTGAAACACACCCGAGGCCCCCGGGACCCCGTCCAATCACACAACTCAGTCCCAAAACATAAGACGGACCTGCTCAAAGCCTCAAATCACATAAAAAAAATGCTAAAACCATGAATGGCACTCCAATTCAAGCTTAATGAACTTTAAAATTTCAAACTTCTACTTTCGATATTTAAACCTATCAAATCACATCTGATTGATCTCAAATTTTGCACAAAATTCATATTCGATATTACGGACCTACTCCATTTTCAGAATCGAAATCTGATCCCGATATCAAAAAGTGTACTTTCGGTCAAACTTCTCAAAAACCTTCATATTTCCAACTTTAGCCAAATGACTCCAAAATTACCCACGGACATCTGAATTCACTTCTGATCGCGCTTCCAATACCAGAATTACCATACGAAGCTATTTCCAAACTCAAAATCCCAAACAAATATCGATAACACTGAAATGCACTTCAATACAAACTTATAAAATTCTTTCAAAAATGCTAACTTCCACAAAACTTCCACAATAGGTGCCAAAATATTTCTGGGTCTTTCAAAACTTGGTCTGGACATATGCCCAAGTTCGAAATCATACGAACCTGCTGGAATCTTCAAATCCCAATTCCGAGGTCGTTTACTCAAAAATCTAATCATAGTCAATTCTTTCAACTTAAAGATTTCGAAATGAGAATTCTCTCTCCAAATAAACTTCGAACTTCCTACAATTCAATTCCGACCATGTGTACAAGTCATAATACCTAAAGTGAAGCTACCCAGGGCCTCAAACTATCGAACAATGTGCTATAGATAAAAATGACATGTCGGGTCATTACACATGTGTAGCAACAAATCCTAAGCAGCAGGGTAATGGAACAGTAAATGCTAGTGCAACTAGAAGGTTTTATCAATTGTTGAAGGTGTTCCGGTGAGTATTATAGCTAGGGAGTAGGCTTGTAATGTTGATGTAGAGGTGGTACATGATATTTTGAGTTTAGAATTGAAACAGTTGGTGGCAGGCCTCTTGATCCCAATGGAATAGTAACTTCTGCAAAAACAGCTATAATGAACCATAGTCTGGAATCCATCTATGATTTGCAATTCAAGATGTTGCAACAATCCTTGGGAGCTAGAAATCATAATGCCATCGTGATGAAGGAGACAAATGGAGAAGAACATAATAATGCTATTTTACCACAAACAGCAGGTGCTATTGAGCCAAGTCCTATTGCTTGTGCTTCTAGAACTGGCAAGCCAATACAAGATTAATATGCCTTTGAAAACACCATTACATATATTGCATGATCTTGTTACTCATAATGTTGCACCTGTGGATATTGAGTGGACAATGGGTGACAATTAATAGTTTGAGGAAGAAGGTGATGATGAATCAACAGTTGGAAACTTTAAAGCAGTAGCAAGGGAAGCTGATTTGTCACCTGGGGCTAGACATAGGAGTGGTAAAAAGGTAAGAAAGAAAGGCCAAAACAAAAACATCCCTCAACCGAAAAGAATCTTTCCTATAAAGGTAGCCTCACAAATTGAATAATGATCAAGACTCTGATTTGGAACATAAAATCAATATATAACAAGCCTTTCAGAGAGTGATTAATATGCAAAGAGGCTATGGTTTCTTCATTATTGCACTAATGGAACCTTTCTAGAATTGTAAACACATTTAGAGGTACATGTGAGATTAGGTATGTAAGCTGTTATGTCAAATATTAATGGTAAAATTTGGTTGTTCTTTGATACTGTTGTTGAATGGGAATTATTGATGGAAATTGAGCAGCAAGTTACTATTAGAGTGTATCATCAAGACATTAGTAAGCACATCGTTATGACCTTTGTGTATGCTAAATGTTCATCATTTGAAAGATTGGAATTATGGGGCTATTTGTACTACTTGGCTAGTGATATGGAACTTCCTTGGGTAGATGGAGGTGATTTCAATGTAGTATTACATGAAGATGAGAAGATAGGAGGTTCACCAGTATATCCACCCGAGGGTGAAGATTTTGCCTTTTGTGCGAATTTTTGTGGTTTGTTTGATCTTGGATATAGAGGCAGTTCCTTTACATGGTGGAATGGTAGGCCAAATGTAGAATACATCTTCAAGAGACTGGATATGATTTTTGTTAATCTTCCTTTCTAGACCCTCTTCCTAAATATTGAGGTTGAGCATCTTATAAGGATTGGTTCTCATCATACACCTCTATTGATGAGTTATGGTGATGAGGCTATGCAGTTTGTTAAACCATTTAAGTTTCTCAACTTTTGGAATAAACATGATACTTTTAAGGATGTAGTAAGGCAGAATTAGGTGGCAGACTTCATTGGTGATCCGTTCTTGATGTACAAGAAGAAGTTGAAGAGAGTGAAAACTGCCCTATGTCAATGGAGTAAACTTACATATGGAGATATCTTCAAGAAGCTAGCTATTATGGAGGATATTGTCAAGGTTAAGGAGATGCTATTTGAAGAGGAGCCAACAATTAAGAACATGATTGTGCTTCAACATGCACAAGCAGAATTGAAGAAGTATCTTAGCATTGAGGAGCAGTAATGAAAACAAAAGGCAGGAATGAATTGGTTTGCTGAAGGTGATAGAAACACAAGATTCTTTCACAATCATATGAATGGCAAGAGGCAGAAATTGCAGCTCAAAAGAATTCAGAATGGTGATAGTGATTGGCTTGAGTCCCAATATCTTATGGCTAATGCTGCAGTGGACTTCTTTCATAAACAGTTCATGCAGAAGGGGATATTGTAGGTTTTGAGTTACATTAATAATGTACCTAGTATGGTGACTATTGATTAGAACCTGGAGTTTTGTAAGTTTTCTACCATAGAAGAAGTCAAGGGTGCATTATTTGCATTAAGTGGTGATAGTGCAAGTGGACCTGATGGATTTGTTGGATTGTTCTATCAACACTACTGAGACATTGTGGATGAAGACATCTTCAAGCTACTACAGAAGTTCTATGGAGGTGCATCTTTACCAAAATCCATAACACATACTAACCTTGTGATGTTGCCTAAGAAACCACAAGTGCAAACATTCTCAAACTTAAGGCCTATAAGTCTAAGTAACTTCATTAACAAGGTAATTTCTAGGGTGTTACATGACATATTGGAGAAGATACTACCATCATTGATCTCTCCCAATCAATTTGGATTTGTGAAAGGAAGGAGTACATTTGAAAATATATTGCTTACTCAGGAGATTGTCACCGATATAAGGTTGAGAGGGAAGCCAACTAATGTGGTAATCAAGCTTGATATGGAAAAGACATATGATAGGGTATATTAGAAATACCTGCTACATGTGTTGAGGAAAATAGGGTTTGCTGAGCATTTTATCAACATGATATGGAACTTATCGGCTAATAATTAGTACTTAGTACTAATCAATGGTCAAGCTTCAGGATTTTTCAAGTCCAGTAGAGGAATGAAACAACGCAATCCTTTATCTATAACATTTTCCATTCTATCTGCAGAGGTGCTATCAAGATCACTGAATAAGCTATTTGAAGACAAGAGATTTATAGGTTTTGAAATGCCAGAGTAGGCTGATCCTCTAAACCACTTGGCTTATGCTGATGATACAATAATTTTTGCTTTTGCTGACCCTTATTCGTTAGGGAAAGTGGTCGAAGTGCTCACACTATATGAACAAACTTCTGGCCAGCTGATTACTAAGACAAAGAGCTCTTACTATACGTATATAACGGTGGAAAATAACTTAGTTGATTTTGTTGGTGCTATAACCAGATTTCAAAAAGTAAGTTCCAATTTACTTACCTAGGGTGTCCAATCTTTTACACTAGGAGGAGGAAGGATTGCTACAATGATCTCATTAAGAAGGTGAAGGCAAAACTACACTCTTGGAAAGGGAAATTACTGTCGTTTGGAGGCAAATCTACTCTTATAACTATTGTGCTTCAACGTTTACCTACTCAGATCCTGTAAGTGTTGGATCCTCCTGATAATGTTCTTGAACATTTGCATAAGATGTTTTCTAGATTCTGTTGGAGAACTAAGGAAGAAGGCAGAAGTCGACACTGGACCAAGTGGCTAAATCTGTGTTTCCCTAAGAAGGAAGGAGGATTAAGTTTTAGGTCTCTATTTGATGTTTCCAAATCCTTGTTTTCCAAGTTATGGTGGAGGTTTAGGACCTCTAAATCATTGCGGTCAAATATCATGTGGAATAAATATTATAAGAAGAAGCTACATATTGTGGTGCAATTTAGAGAAAGATCCCATGTATGGGGCAAAATGTTAGAAGCAAGAGAAGAGGTTGAACTCGAAATTCTATAGAAAATGAATAGGTGTTTCACAAATATTTGGCATAAAATTGGACGAGAATTGGAGCTTTGTGTCATATTGTCCCCCCAGAGTTCAATATCAATGAAGAATTACAAGAGGTGCCAGATTTGAGGACTGATAATGGAAGGGATGATCAACTTCTGGATCTAACCTTTCAAGAAGACATAGTTGATCACATAAGACAGGAAGTATAGTTTGATCATAGTAATGAATACTAGGATACACCTAAGTGGATGCCAACAACTTCAGGTAAATTTACAGTTGGTAGTGCATGGCAAATCTTGAGGCACAGGGCTCCTACAAATTCGGAATACAAATTATTAAGGACCAAAGGCTTACATTTCAAAATATCTTTCTTTCTTTGGAGATTATGGAAAGGAAAGGTTCCAACATATGACTTATGGAGGAGAAGTGGACATCTCGTTGTTTCTAAATATTGGTGTTGTTTTCCTCCACAAGAGGAAATATTTCAGCATATTTTCCTTACAAGTCCTACTGCTTCTAGAGTGTGGAATGTATTCTTGGAGGCTGCTGGTATGATGGTGAACTTGGGGCAGATTCGTCAGGTGATTAAGGCATAGTGGAGCACTGATTGTTGTACTAAGCTCGGGCAATTGTTCCAAGCTGCCCTAGCCATTATTTTTTGGGAACTTTGGAAAAGGAGGAATACTATGAAGCATGGAGGAGGTGATGTCTCTTTTAATAGGATGGTGCATGAGGTTAGTAAAACACTACATTAACTTGCTAGAGTAAGTTATCCTTGGCTACCAAATATCCCTCTACTTTGGCCAGATAATGGTAGATGTTTTGAAGGAAATAAGCCTTATGTTGTTACTAAAAGAGTTACCTAGCAGTTGCCTTATGAGAAATAGTTCAAGTGCAGTACTGATGATTCTTCTAGAGGGAACCCTGGGCTAAGTTCATATGGTTCTTTTGTGAGGGATGATGCTGAAGATGTGGTGTTTTGAAGGCTGAAGAGATAGTGCTTTCAACTAATATAGTAGCTGAGGAAAATGCAATAGTGGAAGGGCTTTCATATTGTGTTCATATACAGTTGCATCCTCTTATCATTGAGACTGATTCACTAGTGATGAAGAAGATTATTGAGGGTGAATGGGATGTAGCTTGGAGTATTGGGAAAGACGTGGAGAAGATTAAGGAGATGAAGAAGCATTTATGTAACGACCCGGCCGGTTGTTTTGAGAGTTGTAGCCCCATTCCCCTATTTACTACTCATTTTATGCTTTACAATTGTTATGTGACTTAATGGGGTAGTTGGTTGGGTCCGGAGAGGATTCAGAATGAATTGAAACACTTAGTCAATGATGGAAGATTAAGTTAAAAAGGTTGAACGGATGTTGACTTGTGTGTAAATGACTTTGGAATGGAGTTTTGATGGTTCCGTCAACCTCGTTAGGTGATTTTTGACTTCGAGGCGTGTTTGGATTTTGATTTGGAGGTACATAGTTGAATTAGGCTTGAAATGGCGAAAGTTGAAAATTTGAAAGTTTGACCAAGAGTGGACGTTATGGTTATCAGGCTCGGACTGGGGTTTCAGGATATTGATAGGTCTGTTGTGTCATTTGCGACTTGTGTGAAAAATTTGGGGTCAATTGGACGTGATTTGATAGGTTTCGACATCGAATTTAGAAGTTTGAAGTTCAAAAGTTTATTAGCCTCGAATCTATGTGTGATTCGTGGTTTTAGCATTTTTTGATATGATTTGAGGGCTCGAATAAATTTGCATGATGTTTTGGGACTTGATAGTATGTTTGGTTGAGATCCAGAGGGCCTCGGGTGAGTTTTGGATGGATAACGGGTCAATTTTGGACTTGGAAGACTACTGAAAAAATTCTGGTGTCCAGTTCTGGTTTCCTTCTATGTGACCGCATGGGTAAGTACGCAATCGCGAAGTCTTGTTTGGGGCAGCTAGGATTTTACTCAATGCGTTCGCGAAGGGAGGTGCGCGATCGCGTAGATTAACTAATCAGAGCATCGCGAACGCGTGGGAACAGCCGCGTTCGTGAAGAGGAAATGAGGCAGGAGTTAGGGCACGCCCATTTCTCTATGCAAACACATGAGCTTTTGTGCAATCGTGTAGGTTAAGGGAAGCGATGCTTCATGTTCGCGTGAGGTTTGTCGCATTCGCGTAGGCTTGATTTTTTTCTGGGCAGTTAAAATGTGCTTCGCGATCGCGAGTAAATTTCTGCGATAAGGATGATTGGGCAAGCTTAAATATTTTAAAAATGAGGGTTTGAGTTCATTTTCACAATTTGATTTTGGGTGCTCGGCGGGAGACGATTCTTGGAGAAATTTTCAAGTGGGGGATTAGGGTAAGTGATTCTTACTAAGTTTTGGTTAAATTACATGTTTATGTCTTTCTTTTTATCATTTAATAAGTGATTTGGGGTGGAAAATTGGGGGGAAATGGAGGAAAGTTCTTAGGCCGAATTTTGAGGTTTTGATTGAGATTTTGGTATCGGATTTGAGTCATTTTGGTATGGGTGGACTCGTGGTCGAATGGGTGTTCGAATTTTGTGACTTTTACCTGATTCCGAAACGTGTGCTCTGGAGCTAAATTTTGAGTTGACTTTTTGACTTTTTATTAAGAGCGTAGTAATTTTTTATGGAATTGATTCCTATAGCTTGAGTTGATCGTATTGAATAGTTTGTGGCTAGATTTGAGATATTCAGAGGCCGTTTCGCGAGGCAAGGGCTTGTCGGAGTAAGGATTTTCACAGTATGAGGTAAGTAACACTTTAAACTTGGTTGTGAGTGTATGAAACCCCGAATTACGTGTTATGTGATAGATGTTGAGGTGACGTGCATGCTAGGTGATGGGTGTGTTGGCGTGCACCATAGAAATTGTAATTTAGTCATTACCCTGGAGCTGCGTAGCCATTTTATCTGAACATTCTTGTTGTATTCTATGTGTTAGAGCACTTGAGCTATGATTCATGCTAGAAATCATGTTTAGGCTATATGCTGGTACCGTTGGGACCCATAATGGATGTTTTTTGCTGTTGAATTATTTGTTAAATTGTAGTTATGTATTCAGTCTTATTCATCATTTCATATCACATCTCAGTCTATGTTATTGTGTATTGTCACATCGCGTATCATTGATTAGGGCTGCTTAGTATGAGTGTTATGAGCCTGAGGGATTGGAGAGATTGATAACTGAGTGAGGCCGAGGGCCTAATTATGAGTGATATTTATAGGATCAGGCTACACGCTGCAGCTTGTTGTATTTATTTATGCCTGGATCTGGCTTATTATAGCACTTAGGCTGAATGAGGTCTTCCGGAGTCTTCATCAGCGCAATTGATTTATATTGAGGGACGGAAATTTCCTGGGCATGGATCTTGCCCGGATAATTTATATTGGCCATATACAGTACGAAGTGATTGAGTAATCTGAGAGTGTGAGTAGGAGAGGATTCCATTGTAGTGCATCACATACAGCATGCACAATGGCATGTAGATATAGAAATGCCAAATCCCTTATATCAATCAGAGTTGATCTATTTTACTGGTATTGCGTTTTTATTTGATGAACTTCAAAACATGCCTACATTTCTGCACTGTTATTTCTATATTGAATTGTACATACTGAGTTCGTCACTACTTTCAGTCCAAAGGGTAGATTTGTTACTTATTGAGTTTGTTGTATTCATGTTACACCGTGCAACTCGTTTGCAGATCCAGGGGCTTCCAGTCACTGTGGTTGGTGAGTTGCGGAGTCTAGACTTTTGGAGATTATCGAGGTAGCTGCTGAGCATTCGCAGACCTTGACTCACCTCCCGTATCTTTCATTTTATCTTTCAGTTTTATTTTCTAGATGGTGTATAAGACTATATCCTTATGTAGATGCTCATGTACTTGGTGACACCCCGATTCTGGGAGAGATTATGTATTGAACTATAACTTCCTATCCTATTTTTAAAAGATTTTTCCTTTAATTAACTATTTTTGTATATTTCAAAGATTTAAAGTGATGGGAGTGTCTGAGTAGTCGGCTTGCCTTGTACTATGATAGGCGCCATCACGACGGGTTAGTTTTGGGTCATGACAAGTTTGTATTAGAGCCTAGGTTACATAGGTCCCACGAGTCATGAGCATGTTTAGTACAGTCTTGCAGATCGGTATCTTAACATCTGTACTTATCTTTGAGAGGTTACCGAACCCTTAGGAAACATCACATTCTTGTATTCTTATCGTTCAGATTTATTGATTCCAGGAACTAAACTTCTGTTGTTCTATTTTCTCACATATGGCAAAGACACATGCTACCAAATAGGATGGACAGCCTCCAGCCACCAGCTAGGTCCATGAGAGGTTGAGGTCACAGTAGAGGCCGCGGTAGGGGTAGAGGTGTAAGTCATACAACAGCTAGAGCAGCGTCTGCAGATCCACCAGTATTTCCAGCTCAGGAGTAGGTACCACATATGGTTGAGCTAGTAGGGCCAGATCAGGCAACAGCTGTGCCTATTGTGATTCCAGATCTTTAGGAGGCATTTGCTCAGATTTTAACTGTGTGCACCAGTCTTGCTCAGGCAGTTTCTATTACGACTGTAATAGCCACTTCTTAGCCAGGAGAAGTACTTAGATTCCCGCCACCTATACTCCAGAGCAGGTGATGTAGGGACTTCAAATACCGAGGGTACCACCGGCCCAACCGGTTGCAGCTGCTCAGGCCCAGGTGAGTCTTGTTATAACTAACAATGAGCAGAGGAGACTACAGATGTTTGGGAGGCTCTAGACTCCATCTTTTAGTGGGGCATAGTCAAAGGATGCGTAGGATTTCTTGGACAGGTGCTAGTGGATTCTTCACACGACGGGTATTTTGGAGACGAGTGTGGTCTTATTCACTACGTTTTAGTTTACCAGGGCTGTCTTCAGATGGTGGGAGGCTTATGAGAGGTGTAGCCCAGTCGGTGCAACACTACTTACATGGTGTGAGTTATCAATTACCTTCTTAGAGACGTTCGTGCAACAGTCTTGCAAGGAGGAGTTGCGACGGTAGTTTGAGCAACTATAACAGGATAACATGTCTGTGACCCAGTACGAGATGAGTTTTTTTGAGTTGGCTCGTCACGCAGTTTAGTTGGCTCCCACATATAGGAGAGGATTAAGAGTTTCATTGATGGACTCACACATCAATTATGATTGCTTATGACTAGAGAGTGGGTATCTGGTGCTACTTTTGATGAGGTGGTTGACATTGCTCGGCAGATTGAGATGGTCCGTAGTTAGGAGCGTGGGGGGAGGGAGGCCGAGAGGCTTCGTAGTTCAGGTGGTTTCAGTGTTGTTGCCTCTAGGGGACAGTCTTACCACAACGGAGATCGTCCGTATAGGCCCGTTCAGGTGACTCATCCAGTTCATCATGGTGTATCATCTGGCCATGCTTCATATAGTGCTCTTCCGGGTCAGTTATCTCTTAGTGCCCTTCGAGCTCAGAGTTCATCTTGTTCACCATCAGTTCAGGGTTCATTTGTACCGGGTTCTTCTGATAGTTGTTCTGGTTCTTAGGGTCCGCCTCAGTACTTGTATCTGTTTTTAGATATGGGTTGTTTTGAGTGTGGAGATTTGGGTCATATGAAGAGACATTTCCCCTGCCTTTTAGGAGTTCCAGCTCAGTAGAGGAGTCGAACTACGACTTCAGCACCAGTTACTTCACCACCCGCCCAGCCAGCTCAGGGTGGGACTCAATCAGCTAGCAATCGTCCTAAAGGGAGAGGCCGATCAGGTGGCATCCTGGCCCAATTCTATGCTCTTCCTGCTAGTCCAGATGTCGTTGCTTCAGACACAATGATCATAGATATCGTCTCAGTATGGCACATAGATGCTTCTATATTATTTGACCATGGTTCCACTTATTTGTATGTATCATCTTATTTTGCTCATTACTTGTATATGCCCCTTGTGTCCTTATTTTCATATGTTCATGTATCTACGTCAGTGGGCGATACTATTATTCTAGTCCGCGTATACCAGTCGTGTGTAGTGACTATGGTTGATTTCGACATGATCTTGGGTATGGGTTGGTTGTCTCCATGTCATGCTATTCTGGATTGTCACGCCAAGATCGTAACGTTGGCGATGCTGGGGTTTCCAAGGATCGAGTGGAGAGGTTCTCTAGATATTTTCTCAACAGAGTAATTTCATATTTGAAGGCCCAATGGATTATTTGGAAGGGGTGCTTATATTATTTAACCTTTGTGAGGGATGTTGGTGCTGATACTCCAACTATTGATTCTGTTCCGGTGGTGCGAGACTTTCAGGATGTGTTTCCTGCAAACCTGCGAGGCATGTCGCCCGATGTAGATATATAATTTTTGACCTTCCCCAAGTTTTACACATTTTAGCATTTAAATATTTAGTTTAGGTCTAATATGTCTATTTCAACTAGTTTTGACTCTTTTACTTTATTTTATCACAAAAATAAAAAAATACAAGAATAATTTTATTTTTCTCTATTTAATTAATTAGGAATGATTTCATAATTTTACGGTTATTATTTTAGGAATTAATATTTTTAGTGTAATAGAGTTAAATGACCACTTTTAAAGGTAAATTTGGCCCAATTCGGACGTAACCATAATTCCTAAGCCCACATTTACCCTAATCTAAAAGACTCTTCTTATTCTTAACCAAAAAGAACCCTAGGAGAACACACCTAAGACATAGAACCCCAAAAAAAACCTGTCGTTCCCTCTTCAGAAGACACCCTAAGCTACTTCTTCTTCATCCCTTAATAGACCCAACTCCACCACCCTTACACCACTAAGCCGCCAGCAACTCCGCCTGCACCCCCATTGCCGAAAACACACACACCTACAGAGATACACAAAAGAGGAAATGATATACACCCCTTCCAACTTAAAAAAGACTATGATCCTCTCCATCATCTCCTAAGCTAAGAGCCTAAACGGATCAAACAAGAAACAAAAATAGAAAAGAGGCCATCTCCTTGAAAAGAAAGAAACACGCACACACACAAAAGGAAAGAGATCTGGTAAAAAAATAAAAAGAGAGGAGGAAATCGCGAAAGCAAAACAAAGAGCTGTCTTCTTCTAATGGACTGTTTCTTTAAGATTCATAAAAAATGCACACACAAAGAAGAGAGTATAAGGTTTCTTTGTTAAGCTAATTTGTGTCCGAGTTTTATAAGAAAATTCCAAATATATATACTTCAGTCCCTCCTTCGATTTTTTTTGTTTTTGGATTTTCAATTATAGATTCGGGTTGATTCGAGGCCGTTGTTCAAGGGTCGCCATTCGAGATCAGCGGCAGAGTTTCTTGTTTGCAATTTCAGTTCCATGTTCGAGTCTGTTGTCGGACTATCTTGTAATTACACTTTTTCGGTAAATCAATTGTAAAAATATTTCCAGAGCAATTCACCTGTGGCTATTGTACAAGTATTAGCTGGAGATTGTTTAATTAAAAGATTTGCTCACAAAGGTCCGATTATTTCCTATCTCCTTTTAATTTCTTATACATGGTTTTAATGACATAAATTTGGAGTTTTGCACTATCTATTGTTGATTGTATATCATCGTGCTTTGAATTTGATTGAATTAGTCTTATCCATCCTACCCATTACTATTGGAAAGAAACTTACAAACAATAGAATCAAATTAAGGAGCAAATGAGTCAACAAGATCATTGGACATGGGTGGTGTCGGCCAAGCTTAAGAAAGGAAAATAGTTTGGTTTTGACGTAAAAATGAAGTGGGAATTGGGTATAAATGGATTCATGTTATTTTAATGCTGATTTTATTATTTGGGTGGTTAGGAGTATGCTTAGGCCATTAATATTCATAAACATCGTAGATTGCTTTAGGCACGATCAATAATAAATTATCGTGGCTGTGGGTAGTTTCCGTGGCATGGTCGTGATACATAATCTCATTCGGATGTACATTTCATGTGACCCGATCATAATTTTGAATATTAATAAAGTACACACGTTGTAGTGGGTATGGTTCTCATGACCCGATTTGCAACATGTACAAAAATAAATAAGTGTACGACAATCGCAACCTGATCTAGAAATAACTCCATAAATAATAAAAAGCGGTTTTAAAAAGTTAAAAATGCATAATAGGTTTAAAACATGTAATTAATCAGATCATTAGGCCAATTATTAATAGTTGAGTGATCGTGCCAAAACCACGGAGCTCGAGAATGCCTTACACCTTCTTCCGGGTTAACATAATTCCTTACCCGGTCTTCTGTGTTCGCGGACCAAAAAATAGAGTCAAACTTCCTAGATTTGGGATTTAAAATAAATCGATGACTTGAGACACCATAAAATTATTCCAAGTGGCGACTCTGAATTTGAATAATAATCCCATTTTTATTAGTGTCCCTTAAATTGGAAAAACTCCCTTATATCCCCTTTCGGGGGAAAAAGGAGGTGTGACAGCTTTGGCGACTCTGCTGGAGAAAAGAACCTAGAATCTCTGGTTCAGGGTTTATAATTTGAGCTTAGAATAACTGCTATAGTTGACTTTTATTTAATATCTGATTTTTACGTGTTTGAGCTTAATGTGCTAAATGTCACTTTTTATCGCTTCGATATTGCTTAAATTGTAGATAAACTGTTACGATACCCTCTACTTTCTGAGTCTTCTAAATCTTCTGGGAAGTGCATGTTGGCGTGACTTCTTTTTTGTTAGAGTCATACCCTAATTTAGAACGAGGATCAGATCAGTTACAAAGCCGGATGACCTTTTGGTTACCGATACGTTGCCCCCTCCCCCGGCTCAAGTTGTCCGCTCGGGTAAGACAGGTGTAGAACAATACACCTAGGTTTTAAACCTAGAATAGCATAGCCTTATGCCGGATCCCTAGTGGGAATGTTTGTTTGCATTACGTGCATTTGACTTTGGGAACTCAACACATGGGTAGGGTCCGTCTAGGACTGGCGTACCAAAAAATAAAAGACTATCTTGATGCATCCTATATACTACATGTTTCAATCTTCAAGGGTAAAAGGGGTCATTTGGCGGACTAATGAGGATTGAGGGTAAATGAGAAAGAAAAGAGGGTGAAGTATGAAAATGAAGCAAGTATGGCCCAATTATGTTTGTCATTCACATTTCTTTTAAAGAAAAAGGCCAAAAAATGAAAATAAAAAAAATTCAAAAAGATTTTGTATTTTCCCAAAAAACAAAAAATATATTTTCTCCAAATCAGTTATTTCCTTTTAATTCTTGCCAGTATCCAATTTTCTCGAACTACGCACACTTGATTCTCGTCTTTCAGGGCGGGATATGTAGGTAGCCCATATAGGGTTCGATCTTCTTAGTGGGTCTTAGGTTTTTGGCTTCGAAGGTCGTAGCCAAATCTTGCATTTCTAGCCACTTTTCGCCACATCGGCTATTTTGCAAAATAGGATTATTTTCACAAAGTGATATTTTTAATTGTGTCTGGAGAGTCTTCAATCCACAATTAGGTGTATCTTTACTTTAAGGTCCGTCCTTGTCGAATTTGCATGTCTAGTCGCTTTTGGCCACATAGGCCAATTTTGCAAAATAGGGCTATTTTTGCAAAAGTAGTTCAATTAACCCATGTCTTAGAGTCCTAAGTCCACAAAAAGGTATCCTCTCTGTTTAGGTTTCATTCTGTTGAATTTGCAATGCTTAGCCATTTTCTGGCCACATAGGCCATTTCTACAAAATGGGTCATTTTGGTAAAGTGATTTTTCCATGTCTTTGAGGTCATCTTTTTCGAGTTTGCACTAATAGCAACTTGCAAAAATCGCCTCAATCATTTCTTGCATGTGTCAAATAGGGAGTGTTATTGTGTCACATAGTGTTTTAAATCTTTAACTCTATTTGGTTTCAGTTTTCTTATACATGTGTGGATGATTACCGGAGTTTGAGCATGACAGACACCCGAGACCATCCAGTCAGGACCGCTGCATTCAGGAGATGCTTAAGGAGATTTTTTTATATTTTGAGTCTGCCTTCCTTTTATATTGTCTTTTACTTTCTAGTCCTTTCTAATAGTACCGAGTCTTTTAGGTGGTGTCAGAATCTATCATTGTTTACCTGTCAAGTCTTTTATTATCGTATTTCTGATTCTGTATTTAAAAAAAAGGTTGTAAATGAATAATCCAAAGAGATTTTTATTTTTTAGTTTAATTTATCCATTACTTTTTTAGAATTATGCTTGGTCTAATTCATGTGGAACATGATACGTAGGCAACCTACATAGGGTTCGATCGAATTATTTTTTAAATTAAAAGAAAAAGAAAAAAAGGAAACGAAAAAAAAGAAGAAGAAATTATGGGATGTGAGAAATGAGAGGAAAGAAAAGAGTGATAATTAGAAAATAAAAAGGAAGAAAAATGAGCAAGCCAAGAAGTGCCAGAAAAGAAAAGAAAAGAAAAGATTGAAATGAACAAATTGGGATGATGCCAAGTGACCTTGTGACCTTCGAAGTCATTCTTGAACCGTTAATTGTTGCTGGTTGCATTGCCCCCAATATGATATTTTAGCTGTTAAATGCCCTAACACTAACATGATGACTTTATTTTGTTCCTCTTCATTTTCTTCATTATAGTAGAAGGGTGGTTGGATTGTGGTTCTTAAACGGGTAACTCTTTCATACAATAAGGTCAAAGAGCAAGGTAGCCATGGCTAACAAAGACTTGGACATAGGTGTTATTGATCTGTCTAAGGAGATTGTTGAATCAGAATCTGAGTTGAAAGAAGAGGTCTCAAAGTTGAAAGATTAAATGGCCGAAATATACCAAGCCTAGATTAGTGGCCGTCCTCCACCATTAGTTCCCGCTAAAATCCTCGTCACCATTCCGCCACTGTCACAAATCTAGCTTCCTATTGCTGTTAATATCTCCCCAAAACCTTTTAACACTCCACCCGCCAAAACTACCTCATATCCCGCTCCTTTGACCACTCATGTTTTTGTAGCTCATCCACCAGCTAGTTTTCCTCGATCCTCTAGCAAGACTGTGTTCAAAGTCCCCGATTCCCAACACTATGCTCCAAAACCAACTTTCAAGATCTCGGATCCATACTCTCACGCTCCTCATTTTGAGCCTCCCGGTGAAACTGAAATGCTTGCTAAGACAGTGGATCAAGATGAGATATCCAAGAAGGTTAAAATCTTAGAGCAGTCTATAAGAAACATGCAAGGGATAAGGAGCCAGGTGAGCGTGTCTTACAAATATTTGTGCTTGTTTCTTGACATCCAACTATCTGTTGGGTTTAAGATGCCAAAGTTTGATTTGTATGACGAACATGGCAATCCCGTGGCCCATTTCAGAGGTTATTTCAGTAAAATGATAGGCGATGGCAGGAAGGACGAGCTATTGATGGCCTCTTTTAATCAAAGTTTGAGCGCTGCAGCTGTGGAGTGGTACACCCATCAAGATGATAGCAATTGGTCTACATGGGATGATATGGCTTAAGCTTTTGCCCGTAATTTCCAGTACAATATAGAAATTGTCCCGAATTACATGATGTCAAAGAAGCCTAATTAAATCTTTAGGGAATACGGTCTCAGATGGAGAGAGCAAGCTGCTCGAGTCAATCCCTTGATGGAAGAAGATGAGACGGTCGAGTACTTTCTTCAAGCTCAAGAGCCAACTTACTTTGGGCATTTGATCTCGGCAGTAGGTAAGCCTATTAATGATGTGGTAAAAATGGGAGAAATGGTAGAAGATGGGCTGAAGTCGAGCAAGATCATGAGCTATTCTGCTTTAAAAGCCACAACACAGGTAATTCAGAACGACATAGGAAGCTTGCTGGGTCAGAAGGAACATGATGATGTTGTCATGGTTGTCACAAGATCACGACATGGTCCAACGGGTCCGCCTCACCAATATACTCAGCCTCAACCCCAACCCCAAACCTATCCCCAAGCTCCACATAATCCACCTCAGTATTATCCTCCGAACAACATCCGGTCATCTGTCCAACCACTGGGTCACTCCTTATGGCGAGCGCCAGCACTGCATGATGCACTTTTTCCTTCACAACATTTTCGAGCACCCAACAACACTAGAAAATTGGGGCATGGAGGGAAATAAAGGCAAAGAAATAGTTTCACGTCAATCGGAGAATCGTACCCAAGCCTGTTTGAAAAGTTAAAATATTCTGGCCTAATTGATCCACTCCTCGGCTATACTCCGGACCCATATGCAAAAGGCTTTGATCCTACTATACGGTGCATGTACCACTCTAATGTCCAAGGGCATAGCATTAAAGATTGTCGTGCTTTGAAAAGGAAAATAGAAAGAATGATTCAAGAAGGGATAATTATGATCCAAGATAGTGACACCAAGATTATCGCGTAGAATCCTTTACCTGCACATGATGATGCACACTTTGTGGGGATGATGCGTGGTGACAGGTAGTATAAGAATCCTCTTGGGAACTTTCTGACTAAATTTAATGATATTGAAATTGGTAATGTTCTTGGTAATATTGATGTGGAACTCAGTGGCTAAGATATCGAGCTTGGTAATTGGAAAGACGCTCTTTTCTTGGTTAGCCAAGGGGAGTCATGGTGGTTTATTTTGTTGTCATTTCTGTTGTCTGGTTTATTTCAGGGTTGTAATCCGAATATTGCCTTGTGACTCAAACCCTTCTATACTTTTATTAGCCTAGTTTGTTTAGTCGTAGTAGCTCGTTTAGTATTGTCTAGTTTTGTTCCAGGGTTGTAACCCCATTTTATTTTACTTGTTTTGTTGTTCAAACCCTTTCACCGTCTATCTAATACAATTTCCTGTTTTTTGTTATTTCTAGTCAGTTTTTGTTTAGTTCCATTTTCCTTTTACAGTTCTTTTCTTGCTGGCTCTAGTGACATGACATGCACGTATAATTCTAGGCCTGGTCTTAAAAGTTAGTCTAATTATGAAGCAATGAAATATTTTTGAAGATAATAGGGACACTTGAGGGAAATAAGTACAGATTTGGACATTTTGAGATCATTTGAAACCCGAACTGTGTGAAACTGGGGCAGATAAATTGGAAAATTAATAGGATGACAAGAATTCATTAAAGGAGAGTGCATCCCAAACAATTTGAAGTGGAAAATTTTGAGTTCAATTGCATCTCAAGTTACAACATAAAGCCAAGGGAGTTTGCTCCAAACTGGCGGAGCACATCCACTGTGAAGAAATATTACCCAACAAGAGTTCTATAATTGACATGGCACCAAAAAAGGTGGAAGGCATATCAGTGATATCAATGCCGAAGCTACAAAAAAATATTGTACTTGGCATTTTCAGGGATTGGGAGGCCCTCTTTCAGCTACCCAAACACTTTATACCATTTGTTATCCCTTTTGAGCCTATGCTAATTTTTTTTAGCTTCCCTCTTTTGGAATCGAGTTAGAGTCATTGCATAAAAAAATTGAAAAAAGGATAGAAAAAAAATTCATGCTCCATAAGGTTTGTTTTAGAAACTTCATTTAAAAAAAAAAGAAAAAGAAAGGAAAATATCAACAAAAAGTATCTTTGTGAACTATGTTTGACCTGATTCTTGTCACCATAAGATACGTAGACAGCCTTAAGGTTCAGTCGCACCAAATAAAATATTTCATAATCCCACGAAGTCGAGAGTAGAGCAGTCTTTCTTAGAAATTCCATCTCAAAAAGAAAAAGAAAAAAAAAAGAATCAAATTCCCTTATTTTAGAAATTGGGGCAAAGTTTTTAGAGTGGATTCCAAAAGTTGTAAATAAATTAACCCTGTTGTCTTAGTTATTTTGAGCCTTTATGATATCCTTTCTTTCTAACCCTGTTCAAAAGCCACATTATAGTCCAAAGACCTCCCAGATAATCTTTGAGAGTGCCGAGCTAGACATGCAAGGAGCATATGATGTTTTTACTATGTTCAATGCCTTGTCATCTACAAAATCAGAGGAAATAAAAAAGAAAAAGAACAAGATGAGAGAGTCTTGTCGGTGAAAACCTTCACAGGCACCATAAGGCGACGGTAAGTTGAGAGAAATAGCAAAATAAGAGAGGCTTGATGGTGAAAACCCTTCAAGCACTACAAGTCGAATAAGGATAGTGAGTCAGATAGGATAATCAGAGCATTGAAGCCCATTTTTACGGCTCAGAGGTACAATAAGAGTTGAACATCAAACTTGCTTGACAGATTAGGCCACTTAATCCAAAGGTGCATGTCATGATCATTAGAGTTAGTATCCACATCTGATAAGTTTCTACTTTGTAATTTTCTTGTTAGGTATCATCTTTTTTCACTGTCCTTTACTCTGTTCCTTTTGTTTTGCTTACTTCCTCTTCTTTAGTCTGTTTGGTCAGAACAGGTGAGAAATGACTTCAAAAGTTGCTACCAGCTATCCAATTGCACAAAATGGAATCTGGCTAGCACATCAAAGTGGCATAAGTCAAAAAAGAAACAGTATGTGCACTGAGTTGGTAACAATCAACATGCTTTGGGATTCATGTGAAATGCAAAGGTTTGGTAAATGCCAATTCATGAGGAAACTGCAACAGATAGAGGATATTGGGTGCAGATGGATCGAAGGTGTTTACTGTGATAAGGGTTGAAAGAAAATGGTTAGTCGATAACAAGCAAGGTCTTCCAAGTTGATATCAAAGTTATCATGGCAAGTGTAGAAGCAACAGCCTTCAAGGTCAAGTCCACAAACTAACCACCGTGTTTTAAATTCACAGGTTTTCTTTGTCTGAAACATTGATGAAAGCTATTTTCATATCAAAGATTGGAAGCTTGAATTTTTCAAGTGTAATGCCCCAATTCTGCTTACGCAAAGGCTATTGAGAAGATCACACGCCACCCCTAGGAGAAGAACTTCCTAGTTTGGGTCTTTCAAGTTATTTTTTGTTTTAGGAGACGCACATCCTAAATTGAGATTCTTTCCCTAGGAGACACACTTCCTAGTTTTGGGTCATTTAAGTTCATTCCTAGGAGACGCACTTCCTAGTTTGAGTCATTGAAGTTTTGCCCCTAGAAGACATACTTCCTAGTCTGTGTTTTTTCAGGTTATATTTTGTTTTGGGAGACTCACTTCCTAAATTGAGATTTTACCCCTAGGAGACGCACTTCCTAATTTGGATCGTATGAGTTCATTCCTTGGAGATGCACTTCCTAATTTGAGTCATTGAAGTTTTGCCCCTAGGAGGCACACTTCCTAGTCTAGGTTTTTTGGGATATACTTTTAGGAGACGCACTTCCAAAATTGAGATTTTACCCCTAGGAGACGCACTTCCTAGTTTAGGTCGTTTAAGTTCATTCCTAGGACGCACTTGCTAGTTTGAGTCATTGAAGTTTCGCCCCTAGAAGATGCACTTCCTAGTCTGGGGTTTTTAGGTTATATTTTGTTTCAGTAGACGCACTTCCAAAATTGATATTTCACCCCCTAGGAGACGCACTTCTTAGCTGGGTCATTTATGTTCAGCTCTAGGAGACACACATCCTAGTTTGGTTCATTCAAGTTTCAGCCTTAGGAGACGCACATCGTAGTCTAGGTTTTTCAAGGTATACTTTCAGGAGAAGTACTTCCTAAATTGAGATTTCACCCCTAGGAGACGCACTTCCTAGTTTGGTTCATTCAAGTTTCACCCATAGGAGACGCACTTCCTAATCTGGTCATTCAGGTTTTATTTTTAGTAGATACATTTGCTAGTCAAAGTTTTTTGGTTTTACTCACAGGAGACGCACATCCTAGTCGAGTTTTTAGTTTATTCTCATCATTTCATCAATAACATAAGTGGTTTACAGTTTTGCTAACTACTCACAAATTTTTCGAGGGCAAACTGGGGCAGAAAATTTTGTTTGTTTTATTGTTTTGATTGCAGGCACCCACCTGGAGAAAAAGGGAATTTGTTTCGGAATTATTTCAAGTTTCAAGTCAGTAGCAGGCGCCTACCTAGAGAATGAGGGAAGTCATTTCAGAATTCAATTCAAGTTAGAAGTAGCAGAAGCTCACGGCAAGTATGCGAGCCAACAATCCGAGATGACCAAAAGAAGAAGTCTCAATCCAGAATAAAAGAAAAGGAAAAAAAAGTGAATCCAAAACGCAGAAGCAGGTGAAAGATGTGAATTGCTCAAGACATGCTGAATTCACGAGCACTGCATGTCCATTCTTGATCTTAAGAAGCCGTGGAAGAATGAATAAACACCTGCAGCTAGCAACCATCAAGGTTCAAATCAAAAGTCTGCATGAAGAACCATTCAAGACTCAAGATCAAGCTTAAGAAGACTTATATATAGGAATCTTGTAACTCATAGCTGATAGGTTTGTTTAATTCTTTCAGATTTTGATTTTGATGTAATACAGGACGCGGATCGAAACCTCGATGGTACGGTATCTCACTCGAATCACTTATCCTCTCCACACACTCCATCACCTCATTCACTTCTGAACTACCCGTGACCTGATTTCTTTATAGCCAAGGATATGTAGGCAGCTCAGATACCAAGGCTCGATCACATTTTTTTCTCTTTTAGTTTTGGTCTCTCTAAATAAGGGCCGGGTAAAAAAAACCAGTCTCGTTGTTCTTTATCTGAAAATACTTCGTGTTTCCAGTCAAAGAGGGACAACTGTAGACATGTAAGTTTTGGCTCTCCCCAAGTTTTACACATTTTAGCATTTAAATATTTAGTTTAGGTCTAATATGTCTATTTCAACTAGTTTTGACTCTTTTACTTTATTTTATCACAAAAATAAAAAAAATACAAAAATAGTTTTATTTTTCTCTATTTAATTAACGTGCTAGGCATTTTTAGAAAAATAATATTTTTAATCCATTTTTATTTTTAGTATAATCTTCGAAAGTATCAATATATATAACTTCATGTCATAATGTAGTTTGTTTTAATTAATTAGGAATGATTTCATAATTTTACGATTATTATTTTAGGAATTAATATTTTTAGTCTAATAGAGTTAAATGACCACTTTTAAAGGTAAATTTGGTTAAATGTTGGCCAAATTCAGACCTAGCCCATAATTACTAAGACTACCTTTACCCTAATCTAAAAGATTCTTCTTATTCTTAACCAAAAAGAACCGTAGGAGAACACACCTAAGACCTAGAACCCCCAAAAACAACTAGTCATTCCCTCTTCTGAAGATACCCTAAGCTTCTTCTTCTTCAACCCTTAATAGACCCAACTCCACCACCCTTACACCACCAAGTCCCAGCAACTCCGCCCACACCCCCAATCGCCGAAAACGCACACACCTACAGAGACACACAAAAGAGGAAACGACAGACACCACTCCCAGCTTCAAAAAAGACTATGATCCTCCATCATCTCCTAAGCTAAGAGCCGAAACGGATCAAACACCGAAAGGAAAGAAACGTGCACACACACAAAGGGAAGAAGATATGGTAAAAAAACAAAGAGAGAGAAGGAAATCGTGAAAGCAAAACAAAGAGTCTTCTTCTAATGGTCTGTTTCTTTGAGATTCATAAAAAATGCACACACAAAGAAGAGAGTATAAGGTTTCCTTGTTAAGATAATTTGTGTCCGAATTTTACAAGAAAATTCCAAATATATATATTTCTGTCTCTCCTTCCCGTTTTTTTGTTTTGTTTTGGATTTTCAATTATGGAGTCGGGTTGATTCGAGTTCGTTGTTCGTGGGTCACCATTCGAGATCATTGGCGGAGTTTCGTATTTGCCATTTTAGTTCCATGTTCGAGTCTGTTGCCGGACTATCTTGTAGTCACACTTTTTCAGTAAATCAATTGTGAAAATATTTCCAGAGCAATTCACCTGTGGCTATTGTACAAGTATTAGCTGGAGACTGTTTAATTGAAAGATTTTCCCACAAAGGTCCGATTATTTCCTATCTCTTTTTAATTTCATATACATTGTTTTAATGACATAAGTTTGTAGTTTTGCACTATATATTGATTGACTATCATCGTGCTTTGAATTTGATTGAATTAGTCTTATCCATCCTACCCATTACTATTGGAAAGAAACTTAGAAACAATAGAATCAAATTAAGGAGCAAATGAGTCAACAAGATCATTGGACATGGGTGGTGTCGGCCAAGCTTAAGAAAGGAAAATAGTTTGGTTTTGACGTAAAAATGAAGTGGGAATTGGGTATAAATGGATTCATGTTATTTTAATGCTGATTTTATTATTTGGGTGGTTAGGAGTATGCTTAGGCCATTAATATTCTGCGATAAGGATAACTGGGCAAGCTTAAATATTTTAAAAATGAGGGTTTGAGTTCATTTTCACAATTTGATTTTGGGTGCTCGGCGGGAGACAATTCTTGGAGAAATTTTCAAGTGGGGGATTAGGGTAAGTGATTCTTACTTAGTTTTGATTAAATTCCATGTTTATGTCTTTCTTTTCATCATTTAATAAGTGATTTGGGGTGGAAAATTGGGGGGAAATGGAGGAAAGTTCTTAGGCCGAATTTTGAGGTTTTGATTGAGATTTTGGTATCGGATTTGAGTCATTTTGGTATGGGTGGACTCGTGGTCGAATGGGTGTTCGAATTTTGTGACTTTTAGCTGATTCCGAGACGTGTGCTCTGGAGCTAACTTTTGAGTTGACTTTTTGACTTTTTATTAAGAGCGTAGTAATTTTTTATGGAATTGATTCCTATAGGTTGAGTTGATCGTATTGAATAGTTTGTGGCTAGATTCGAGACATTCAGAGGCCGTTTCGCGAGGCAAGGGCTTGTCGGAGTAGGGATTTTCACAGTGTGAGGTAAGTAACACTTTAAACTTGGTTCTGAGGGTATAAAACCCCGAATTACGTGTTATGTGATAGATGTTGAGGTGACGTGCATGCTAGGTGATGGGTGTGTTGGCGTGCACCATAGAAATTGTAATTTAGTCATTACCCTGGAGCAGTGTAGCCATTTTATCTAAACAATCTTGTTGTATTCTATGTGTTAGAGCACTTGAGCTATGATTCATGCTAGGAATCATGTTTAGGCTATATGCTGGTACCGTTGGGACCCATAATGGATGTTCTTTGCTGTTGAATTATTTGTTAAATTGTAGTTATGTATTCAGTCTTATTCATCATTTCATATCACATCTCAGTCTATGTTATTGTGTATTGTCACATCGCGTATCATTGATTAGGGCTGCTTAGTATGAGTGTTATGAGCCTGAGGGATTGGAGAGATTGATGACTGAGTGAGGCTGATGACCTAATTATGAGTGATATTTATAGGATCAGGCTACACGCTGCAGCTTGTTGTATTTATTTATGCCTGGATCTGGCTTATTATAGCGCTTAGGCTGAATGAGGCCTTCCGGAGTCTTCATCAGCACAATTGATTTATATTGAGGGACGGAACTTTCCTGGGCATGGATCTTGCCCGGATAATTTATATTGGCCATATACAGTACGAAGTGATTGAGTAATCTGAGAGTGTGAGTAGGCGAGGCTTCCATTGTAGTGCATCACATACAGCATGCACAATGGCATGTAGATGTAGAAATGCCAAATCCCTTATATCAATCAGAGTTGATCTATTTTACTGGTATTGCATTTTTATTTGATGAACTTCAAAACATGCCTACATTTCTGCACTGTTATTTCTATATTGAATTGTACATACTGAGTTCGTCACTACTTTCAGTCCAAAGGGTAGATTTGTTACTTATTGAGTTTGTTGTATTCATGTTACACCGTGCAACTCGTTTGCAGATCCAGGTGCTTCCAGTCACTGTGGTTGGTGAGTTGCGGAGTCTAGACTTTTGGAGATTATCGAGGTAGCTGCTTAGCATTCGCAGACCTTGACTCACCTCCCGTATCTTTCATTTTATCTTTCAGTTTTATTTTCTAGACGGTGTATCAGACTATATCCTTATGTAGATGTTCATGTACTTGGTGACACCTCGATTCTGGGAGAGATTATGTATTGAACTATGACTTCCTATCCTATTTTTAAAAGATTTTTCCTTTAATTAACTATTTCCGTATATTTCAAAGATTTAAAGTGATAGGAGTGTCTTAGTAGTCGGCTTGCCTTGTACTATGATAGGCGCCATCACGACGAGTTAGTTTTGGGTAATGACAAGTTTGTATCAGAGCCTAGGTTACATAGGTCTCACGAGTCATGAGCATGTTTAGTACAGTCTTGCAGATCGGTATCTTAACGTCAATACTTATCTTTGAGAGGTTACCGAACCCTTAAGAAACATCACATTCTTGTATTCTTATCGTTCAGATTTATTGATTCCAGGAACTAAACTTCTGTTGTTCTATTCTCTCACATATGGCAAAGACACGTGCTACCAAATAGGATGGACAGCCTCCAGCCACCAGCTAGGTCCATGAGAGGTTGAGGCCACAGTAGAGGCCGCGGTAGGGGTAGAGGTGTAGCTCATACAACAGCTAGAGCAGCGCCTGCAGATCCACCAGCATTTCCTGCTCAGGAGCAGGTACAACATATGGTTGCGCCAGTAGGGCCAGATCAGGCAACAGCTGTGCCCATTGTGATTCCAGATCTTTAGGAGGCATTTGCTCAGATTTTGACTGTGTGCACCAGTCTTGCTCAGGCAGTTTCTATTACGACTGTAACAGCCACTTCTTAGCCAGGGTAGGTACATAGATTCCCGCCACCTGTACTCCAGAGCAGGTGATGTAGGGACTTCAAATACCGAGGGTACCACCGGCCCAACCGGTTGCAGCTGCTCAGGCCCAGGTGAGTCCTGTTATAACTGACAATGAGCAGAGGAGACTACAGATGTTTGGGAGGCTCTAGACTCCATCTTTTAGTGGGGCATATTCAAAGGATGTGTAGGATTTCTTGGACAGGTGCCAGTGGATTCTTCACACGACGGGTATTTTGGAGATGAGTGTGGTCTTATTCACTACATTTTAGTTTACCAGGGCTGTCTTCAGATGGTGGGAGGCTTATGAGAGGTGTAGCCCCATCGGTGCAGTACTACTTACACGGTGTGAGTTATCCATTACCTTCTTAGAGACGTTCGTGCCACAGTCTTGCAAGGAGGAGTTGCGACGGTAGTTTGAGTAACTATAATAGGATAGCATGTCTGTGACCCAGTACGAGATGATGTTTTTTGAGTTGGCTCGTCACGCAGTTTAGTTGGCTCCCATATATAGGAGAGGATTAGGAGTTTCATTGATGGACTCACACATCAATTGTGATTGCTTATGACTAGAGAGTGGGTATCTGGTGCTACTTTTGATGAGGTGGTTGACATTGCTCGGCAGATTGAGATGGTCCGTAGTTAGGAGCGTGGGGGGAGGGAGGCCAAGAGGCTTCGTAGTTCAGGTGGTTTCAGTGTTGTTGCCTCTAGGGGACAGTCTTACCACAACGGAGGTCGTCCGTATAGGCCCGTTCAGGTGACTCATCCAGTTCATCATGGTGTATCATCTGGCCATGCTTCATATAGTGCTCGTCCGGGTCAGTTATCTCTTAGTGCCCTTCCAGCTCAAAGTTCATCTCGTGCACCATCAGTTCAGGGTTCATTTGTACCGGGTTCTTCTGATAGTTATTCTGGTTCTCAGGGTCCGCCTCAGTACTTGTAGCTGTTTTTAGATACAGGTTGTTTTGAGTGTGGAGATTTGGGTCATATGAAGAGACATTTCCCCCGCCTTTTAGGAGTTCTAGCTCAGTAGAGGAGTCGAACTACGACTTCAACACCAGTTACTTCACCACCCGCCCAGCCAGCTCGGGGTGGGGCTCAATCAGCTAGCAATCGTCCTAAAGGGAGAGGCCGATCAGGTGGCGTCCTGGCCCGATTCTATGCTCTTCCTGCTATACCAGATGTCGTTGCTTCAGACACAATGATCATAGATATTGTCTCAGTATGCCACATAGATGCTTCTATATTATTTGACCATGGTTCCACTTATTTGTATGTATCATCTTATTTTGCTCGTTATTTGTATATGCCCCTTGTGTCCTTATTTTCATATGTTCATGTATCTACGTCAGTGGGCGATACTATTATTGTAGACCGCGTATACCAGTCGTGTGTAGTGATTATGGTTGATTTCGACATAATCTTGGGTATGGGTTGGTTGTCTCCATGTCATGCTATTTTGGATTGTCACGCCAAGATCGTAATGTTGGCGATGCTGGGGTTTCCAAGGATCGAGTGGAGAGGTTCTCTAGATATTTTCTCAATAGAGTAATTTCATATTTGAAGGCCCAATGGATTATTTGGAAGGGGTGCTTATATTATTTAACCTTTGTGAGGGATGTTGGTGCTGATACTCCAACTATTGATTCTGTTCCGGTGGTGCGAGACTTTCAGGATGTGTTTCCTGCAAACCTGCGAGGCATGCCGCCCGATGTAGACATATAATTTTTGACCCTCCCCAAGTTTTACACATTTTAGCATTTAAATATTTAGTTTAGGTCTAATATGTCTATTTCAACTAGTTTTGACTCTTTTACTTTATTTTTGTGAATAGTTTTATTTTTCTCTATTTAATTAACGTGCTAGGTATTTTTAGAAAAATAATATTTTTAATCCATTTTTATTTTTAGTATAATCTTCGAAAATATCAATATATATAACTTTATGTCATAATGTAGTTTGTTTTAATTAATTAGGAATGATTTCATAATTTTACGGTTATTATTTTAGGAATTAATATTTTTAGTGTAATAGAGTTAAATGACCACTTCTAAAGGTAAATTTAGCCCAATTCGGACGTAACCATAATTCCTAAGCCCACATTTACCCTAATCTAAAAGACTTTTCTTATTCTTAACCAAAAAGAACCCTAGGAGAACACACCTAAGACATAGAACCCCAAAAAAAAACCCGTCGTTCCCTCTTCTGAAGACACCCTAAGCTACTTCTTCTTCATCCCTTAATAGACCCAACTCCACCACCCTTACACCACTAAGCCGCCAGCAATTTCGCCCGCACCTCCATCGCCGAAAACACACACACCTACAGAGATACACAAAAGAGGAAACAATATACACCCCTTCCAACTTAAAAAAGACTATGATCCTCTCCATCATCTCCTAAGCTAAGAGCCTAAACGGATGAAACAAGAAACAAAAAGGGAAAAGCGGCCATCTCCTTGAAAAGAAAGAAACACGCACACACAAAAAAGGAAAGAGATCTGGTAAAAAAAATAAAGAGAGAGGAGGAAATCGCGAAAGCAAAACAAAGAGCTGTCTTCCTCTAATGGACTGTTTCTTTTGAGATTCATAAAAAATGCACACACAAAGAAGAGAGTATAAGGTTTCTTTGTTAAGCTAATTTGTGTCCGAGTTTTATAAGAAAATTCCAAATATATATACTTCTGTCCCTCCTTCGATTTTTTTGTTTTTGGATTTTCAATTATAGATTCGGGTTGATTAGACGACGTTGTTCAAGGGTCGCCATTCGAGATCAGCGGCAGAGTTTCTTGTTTGCCATTTCAGTTCCATGTTCGAGTCTATTGCTGGACTATCTTGTAATCACACTTTTTCGGTAAATCAATTGTAAAAATATTTCCAGAGCAATTCACCTGTGGCTATTGTACAAGTATTAGCTGGAGATTGTTTAATTAAAATATTTGCTCACAAAGGTCCGATTATTTCCTATCTCCTTTTAATTTCTTATACATGGTTTTAATGACATAAATTTGGAGTTTTGCACTATCTATTGTTGATTGTATATCATCGTGCTTTGAATTTGATTGAATTAGTCTTATCCATCCTACCCATTACTATTGGAAAGAAACTTACAAACAATAGAATCAAATTAAGGAGCAAATGAGTCAACAAGATCATTGGACATGGGTGGTGTCGGCCAAGCTTAAGAAAGGAAAATAGTTTGGTTTTGACGTAAAAATGAAGTGGGAATTGGGTATAAATGGATTCATGTTATTTTAATGCTGATTTTATTATTTGGGTGGTTAGGAGTATGCTTAGGCCATTAATATTCATAAACATCGTAGATTGCTTTAGGCACGATCAATAATAAATTATCGTGGCTGTGGGTACAGTTTCCGTGGCATGGTCGTGATACATAATCTCATTCGGGTGTGCATTTCATGTGACCCGATCATAATTTTGAATATTAATAAAGTACACATGTTGTAGTGGGTATGGTTCCCGTGACCCGATTCGCAACATGTACAAAAATAAATAAGTGTACGACAATCGTAACTTGATCTAGAAATAACTCCATAAATAATAAAAAGCGGTTTTAAAAAGTTAAAAATGCATAATAGGTTTAAAACATGTAATTAATCAGATCATTAGGCCAATTATTAATAGTTGAGTGATCGTGCCAAAACCACGGAGCTCGAGAATGCCTTACACCTTCTTCCGGGTTAACATAATTCCTTACCCGATCTACTGTGTTCGCGGACCAAAAAATAGAGTCAAACTTCCTCGATTTGGGATTTAAAATAAATCGATGACTTGAGACACCATAAAATTATTCCAAGTGGCGACTCTGAATTTGAATAATAATCCCATTTTTATGAGTGTCCCTTAAATTGGAAAAACTCCCTTATATCCCCTTTCGGGGGAAAAAGGAGGTGTGACAGCTTTGGCGACTCTGCTGGAGAAAAGAACCCAGAATCTCTGGTTCGGGGTTTATAATTTGAGCTTGGAATAACTGTTATAGTTGACTTTTATTTATTATCTGATTTTTACGTGTTTGAGCTTAATGTGCTAAATGTCACTTTTTACCGCTTTGATATTGCTTAAATTGTAGATAAACTGTTGCGATACCCTCTTCTTTCTGAGTCTTCTAAATCTTCTGGGAAGTGCACGTTGGCGTGACTTCTTTTTTGTTAGAGTCATACCCTAATTTAGAACGAGGATCAGATCAGTTACAAAGTCGGATGGCCTTTTGGTTACCGATACGTTGCCCCCTCCCCCGGCTCGAGTTGTCCGCTCGGGTAAGCCAGGTGTACAACAATACACCTAGGTTTTAAACCTAGAATAGCATAGCCTCATGCCGGATCCCTAGTGGGAATGTTTGTTTGCATTACGTGCATTTGACATTGGGGACTCAACACATGGGTAGGGTCCGTCTAGGACTGGCGTACCAAAAAATAAAAGACTATCTTGATGCATCCTATATGCTACATGTTGCTATCTTCAAGGGTAAAAGGGGTCATTTGGCGGACTAATGAGGATTGAGGGTAAATGAGAAAGAAAAGAGGGTGAAGTATGAAAATGAAGCAAGTATGGCCCAATTATGTTTGTCATTCACATTTCTTTTAAAGAAAAAGGCCAAAAAATGAAAATAAAAAAAATTCAAAAAGATTTTGTATTTTCCCAAAAAACAAAAAATATATTTTCTCCAAATCAGTTATTTCCTTTTAATTCTTGCCCGTATCCAATTTTCTCGAACTACGCACACTTGATTCTCGTCTTTCAGGGCGGGATATGTAGGTAGCCCACATAGGGTTCGATCTTCTTAGTGGTTCTTAGGTTTTTGGCTTCGAAGGTCGTAGCTAAATCTTGCATTTCTAGCCACTTTTCGCCACATCGGCTATTTTGCAAAATAGGGTTATTTTCACAAAGTGATATTTTTAATTGTGTCTGGAGAGTCTTCAATCCACAATTAGGTGTATCTTTACTTTAAGGTCCGTCCTTGTCGAATTTGCATGTCTAGTCGCTTTTGGCCACATAGGCCAATTTTGCAAAATAGGGCTATTTTTGCAAAAGTAGTTCAATTAACCCATGTCTTAGAGTCCTAAGTCCACAAAAAGGTATCCTCTCTGTTTAGGTTTCATTCTGTTGAATTTGCAATGCTTAGCCATTTTCTGGCCACATAGGCCATTTCTACAAAATGGGTCATTTTGGTAAAGTGATTTTTCCATGTCTTTGAGGTCATATTTTTCGAGTTTGCACTAATAGCAACTTGAAAAAATTGCCTCAATCATGTCTTGCATGTGTCAAATAGGGAGTGTTATTGTCTCACATAGTATTTTAAATCTTTAACTCTATTCGGTTTTAGTTTTCTTATACATGTGTGGATGATTACCGGAGTTTGAGCATGACAGACACCCGAGACCATCCAGTTAGGACCGCTGCATTCAGGAGATGCTTAAGGAGATTTTTTTATATTTTGAGTCTGCCTTCCTTTTATGTTGTCTTTTACTTTCTAGTCCTTTCTAATAGTACCGAGTCTTTTAGGTGGTGTCAGAATCTATCATTGTTTACCTGTCAAGTCTTTTATTATCGTATTTCTGATTCTGTATTTAAAAAAAAGGTTGTAAATGAATAATCCAAAGAGATTTTTATTTTTTAGTTTAATTTATCCATTACTTTTTTAGAATTACGCTTGGTCTGATTCATGTGGAACATGATACGTAGGCAACCTACATAGGGTTCGATCGAATTATTTTTTAAATTAAAAGAAAAAGAAAAAAAGGAAACTAAAAAAAAGAAGAAGAAATTATGGGATGTGAGAAATGAGAGGAAAGAAAAGAGTGATAATTAGAAAAAAAAAAGGAAGAAAAATGAGCAAGCCAAGAAGTGCTAGAAAAGAAAAGAAAAGAGAAGATTGAAATGAACAAATTGGGATGATGCCAAGTGACCTTGTGACCTTCGAAGTCATTCTTGAACCGTTAATTGTTGCTGGTTGCATTGCCCCCAATATGATATTTAGCTGTTAAATGCCCTAACACTAACATGATAACTTTATTTTGTTCCTCTTCATTTTCTTCATTATAGTAGAAGGGTGGTTGGATTGTGGTTCTTAAACTGGTAACTCTTTCATACAATAAGGTCAAAGAGCAAGGTAGCCATGGCTAACAAAGACTTGGACATAGGTGTTATTGATCCGTCTAAGGAGATTGTTGAATCAGAATCTGAGTTGAAAGAAGAGGTCTCAAAGTTGAAAGATTAGATGGCCGAAATATACCAAGCCTAGATTAGTGGCCGTCCTCCACCATTAGTTCCCGCTAAAATCCTCGTCACCATTCCGCCACTGTCACAAATCTAGCTTCCTACTGCTGTTAATATCTCCCCAAAACCTTTTCACACTCCACCCGCCAAAACCACCTCATATCCCACTCCTTTGACCACTCATGTTTTTGTAGCTCATCCACCAGCTAGTTTTCCTCGATCCTCTAGCAAGACTGTGTTCAAAGTCCCCGATTCCAAACACTATGCTCCAGAACCAACTTTCAAGATCTCGGATCCATACTCTCACGCTCCTCATTTTTAGCCTCTCGGTAAAACTAAAATGCTCGCTAAGACAGTGGATCAAGATGACATATCCAAGAAGGTGAAAATCTTAGAGCAGTCTATAAGAAACATGCAAGGGATAAGGAGCCAGGTGAGCGTGTCTTACAAAGATTTGTGCTTGTTTCTTGACATCCAACTATCTGTTGGGTTTAAGATGCCAAAGTTTGATTTGTATGACGAACATGGCAATCCGGTGGCCCATTTCAGAGGTTATTTCAGTAAAATGATAGGCGATGGCAGGAAGGACGAGCTATTGATGGCCTCTTTTAATCAAAGTTTGAGCGCTGCAGCTGTGGAGTGGTACACCCATCAAGATGCTAGCAATTGGTCTACAGGGATGATATGGCTCAGGCTTTTGCCCGGCATTTTCAGTACAATATAGAAATTGTCCCGAATTACATGATGTCAAAGATGCCTAATGAAAGCTTTATGGAATACGGTCTCAGATGGAGAGAGCAAGCTGCTCGAGTCAATCCCCTGATGGAAGAAGATGAGATGGTCGAGTACTTTCTTCAAGCTCAAGAGCCAACTTACTTTGGGCATTTGATCTCGGCAGTAGGTAAGCCTATTAATGATGTGGTAAAAATAGGAGAAATGGTAGAAGATGGGCTGAAGTCGAGCAAGATCATGAGCTATTCTGCTTTAAAAGCCACAACACAGGTAATTCAGAAAGACATAGGAAGCTTGCTGGGTCAGAAGGAACATGATGATTTTGTCATGGTTGTCACAAGATCACGACATGGTCCAACGGGTCCGCCTCACCAATATACTTAGCCTCAACCCCAACCCCAAACCTATCCCCAAGCTCCACATAATCCACCTCAGTATTATCCTCCGAACAACATCCGGTCATCTGTCCAACCACTGGGTCACTCCTTATGGCGAGCGCCAGCACTGCATGATGCACTTTTTCCTTCACAACATTTTCGAGCACCCAACAACACTAGAAAATTGGGGCATGGAGGGAAATAAAGGCAAAGAAATAGTTTCACGTCAATCGAAGAATCGTCCCCAAGCTTGTTTGAAAAGTTAAAATATTCTGGCCTAATTGATCCACTCCTCGGCTATACTCCGGACCCATATGCAAAAGGCTTTGATCCTACTATACGGTGCATGTACCACTCTAATGTCCAAGGGCATAGCATTAAAGATTGTCGTGCTTTGAAAAGGGAAATAGAAAGAATGATTCAAGAAGGGATAATTATGATCCAAGACAGTGACACCAAGACTATCACGTAGAATCCTTTACCTGCACATGATGATGCACACTTTGTGGGGATGATGCGTGGTGACAGGCAGTATAAGAATCCTTTTGGGAACTTGCTGACTAAATTTATTGATATTGAAATTGGTAATGTTCTTGGTAATATTGGTGTGGAACTCAGTGGCTAAGATATCGAGCTTGGTAATTGGAAAGACGCTCTTTTCTTGGTTAGCCAAGGGGAGTCATGGTGGTTTATTTTGTTGTCATTTCTGTTGTCTGGTTTATTTCAGGGTTGTAATCCGGATATTTCCTTGTGACTCAAACCCTTCTATACTTTTATTAGCCTAGTTTGTTTAGTCGTAGTAGCTCGTTTAGTATTGTCTAGTTTTGCTCTAGGGTTGTAACCCCATTTTATTTTACTTGTTTTGTTGTTCAAACCCTTTCACCGTCTATCTAATACAATTTCCTGTTTTTTGTTATTTCTAGTCAGTTTTTGTTTAGTTCCATTTTCCATTTGCAATTCTTTTTATACTGGCTCTAGTGACATGACATGCACGTATAATTTAGGCCTGGTCTTAAAAGTTAGTCTAATTATGAAGAAATGAAATAATTTTAAAGATAATAGGGACAGTTGAGGGAAATAAGTACAGATTTGGACATTTTGAGATCATTTGAAGCCCGAACTGTGAAACTGGGGCAGATAAATTGGAAAATTAATAGGATGACAAGAATTCATTAGAGTGCATCCCAAACAATTTGAAATGGACAATTTTGAGTTCAATTGCATCTCAAGTTACAACATAAAGCCAAGGGAGTTTGCTCCAAACTGGCGGAGCCCATCCACTGTGAAGAAAAATTACCCAACAAGAGTTCTGTAATTGACATGGCACCAAAAAAGGTGGAAGGCATATCAGTGATATCAATGCCGAAGCTACAAAAAAATATTGTACTTGGCATTTTCAGGGATTGGAAGGCCTTCTTTCAGCTACCCAAATACTTTCTACCATTTGTTATCCTTTTTGAGCCTATGCTAATTTTTTTTAGCTCCCCTCTTTTGGAATCGAGTTAGAGACATTGCATAAAAAAATTGAAAAAAGGATAGAAAACAAATTCATGCTCCATAAGGTTTGTTTTAGAAACTTCATTAAAAAAAACAAAAGAAAAAGAAAGGAAAATATCAACAAAAAGTATCTTTGTGAACTATGTTTGACCTGATTCTTGTCACCATAAGATACGTAGGCAGCCTTAAGGTTCAGTCGCACCAAATAAAATATTTTATAATCCCACGAAGTCGAGAGTAGAGCAGTCTTTCTTAGAAATTCCATCTCAAAAAGAAAAAGGGATAAAAAAGAATCAAATTCCCTTGTTTTAGAAATTGGGGCAAAGTTTTAGAGTGGATTCCAAAAGTTGTAAATAAATTAATCCTGTTGTCTTAGTTATTTTGAGCCTTTATGATATCCTTTCTTTCTAATCCAGTTCAAAAGCCACATTACAGTCCAAAGACCTCCCAGATAATCTTTGAGAGTGCCGAGCTAGACATGCAAGGAGTATATGATGTTTTTACTATGTTCAATGCCTTGTCATCTACAGAATCAGAGGAAATAAAAAAGAAAAAGAACGAGATGAGAGAGTCTTATCGGTGAAAACCTTCACAAGCACCATAAGGCGACGGTAAGTTGAGAGAAAGAGCAAAATAAGAGAGGCTTGATGGTGAAAACCCTTCGAGCACTACAAGTCGAATAAGGATAGTGAGTCAGATAGGATAATCGGAGCATTGAAGCCCATTTTTACGGCTCAGAGGTACAACAAGAGTTGAACATTAAACTTGCTTGACAGATTAGGCCACTTAATCCAAAGGTGCATGTCATGATCATCAGAGTTAGTATCCACATCTGATAAGTTTCTACTTTGTAATTTTCTTGTTAAGTATCATCTTTTTTCACTGTCCTTTACTCTGTTCCTTTTGTTTTGCTTACTTCCTCTTCTTTAGTCTGTTTGGTTAGAACAAGTGAGAAATGACTTCAAAAGTTGCTACCAGCTATCCAATTGCACAAAACGGAATCTGGCTAGCACATCAAAGTGGCATAAGTCAAAAAAGAAATAGTATGTGCACTGAGTTGGTAACAATCAACATGCTTTGGGATTCATGTGAAATGCAAAGGTTCGGTAAATGCCAATTCATGAGGAAACTGCAACAGATAGAGGATATTGGGTGCAGATGGATCGAAGGTGTTTTCTGTGATAAGGGTTGAAAGAAAATGGTTAGTCGATAACAAGCAAGGTCTTCCAAGTTGATATCAAAGTTATCATGGCAAGTGTAGAAGCAACAACCTTCAAGGTCAAGTCCACAAACTAACCACCGTGTTTTAAATTCACAGGTTTTCTTTGTCTGAAACATTGATGAAAGCTACGTTCATATCAAAGCTTGGAAGCTTGAATTTTTCAGGTGTAATGCCCAAATTCTGCTTACGCAAAGGCTATTGAGAAGATCACACGCCACCCCTAGGAGAAGCACTTCCTAGTTTGGGTCTTTCAAGTTATTTTTTGTTTTAGGAGACGCACTTCCTAAATTGAGATTCTATCCCTAGGAGACACACTTCCTAGTTTTGGGTCATTTAAGTTCATTCCTAGGAGACGCACTTCCTAGTTTGAGTCATTGAAGTTTTGCCCCTAAAAGACAAACTTCCTAGTCTGTGTTTTTTCAGGTTATATTTTGTTTTGGGAGACTCACTTCCTAAATTGAGATTTTACCCCTAGGAGACGCACTTCCTAATTTGGATCGTTTGAGTTCATTCCTTGGAGATGCACTTCCTAATTTGAGTCATTGAAGTTTTGACCCTAGGAGGCACACTTCCTAGTCTAGGTTTTTCGGGATATACTTTTAAGAGACGCACTTCCAAAATTGAGATTTTACCCCTAGGAGACGCACTTCCTAGTTTAGGTCATTTAAGTTCATTCCTAGGACGCACTTGCTAGTTTGAGTCATTGAAGTTTCGCCCCTAGCAGATGCACTTCCTAGTCTGGGGTTTTTAGGTTATATTTTGTTTTAGTAGACGCACTTCCTAAATTGATATTTCACCCCCTAGGAGACGCACTTCTTAGCTGGGTCATTTAAGTTCAGCTCTAGGAGACACACATCCTAGTTTGGTTCATTCAAGTTTCAGCCCTAGGAGACGCACATCATAGTCTAGGTTTTTCAAGGTATACTTTTAGGAGAAGTACTTCCTAAATTGAGATTTCACCCCTAGGAGACGCACTTCCTCGTTTGGTTCATTCAAGTTTCACCCATAGGAGACGCACTTCCTAATCTGGCCATTCAGGTTTTATTTTTAGTAGATACATTTGCTAGTCAAAGTTTTTTGGTTTTACTCACAGGAAACGCACATCCTAGTCGAGTTTTTAGTTTATTCTCATCATTTCATCAATAACATAAGTGGTTTACAGTTTTTCTAACAACTCACAAATCTTCCGAGGGCAAACTGGGGCAGAAAATTTTGTTTGTTTTATTGTTTTGATGGCAGGCACCCACCTGGAGAAAAAGAGAATTTGTTTCGGAATTATTTCAAGTTTCAAGTCAGTAGCAGGCGCCTACCTAGAGAATGAGGGAAGTCATTTCAGAATTCAATTCAAGTTAGAAGTAGCAGAAGCTCACGGCAAGTATGCGAGCCAACAATCCGAGATGACCAAAAGAAGAAGTCTCAATCCAGAATAAAAGAAAAGGAAAAAAAAGTGAATCCAAAACGCAGAAGCAGGTGAAAGATGTGAATCGCTCAAGACATGCTGAATTCACGAGCACTGCATGTCCATTCTTGATCTTGAGAAGCCGTGGAAGAATGAATAAACACCTGCAGCTAGCAACCATCAAGGTTCAAATCAAAAGTCTGCATGAAAAACCATTCAAGACTCAAGATCAAGCTTCAGAAGACTTATATATAGGAATCTTGTAACTCATAGCTGATAGGTTTGTTTATTTCTTTCAGATTTTGATTTTGATGTAATACAGGACGCGAATCGAAACCTCGATGGTACGGTATCTCACTCGAATCACTTATCCTCTCCACACACTCCATCACCTCATTCACTTCTGAACTACACGTGACCTCATTTCTTTATAGCCAAGGATATGTAGGCAGCTCAGATACCAGGGCTCGATCACATTTTTTTTCTCTTTTAGTTTTGGTCTCTCTAAATAAGGGCCGGGTCAAAAAACCAATCTCGTTGTTCTTTATCTGAAAATACTTCGTGTTTCCAGTCAAAGAGGGACAACTGTAGACATGTAAGTTTTGGCTCTCCCCAAGTTTTACATATTTTAGCATTTAAATATTTAGTTTAGGTCTAATATGTCTATTTTAACTAGTTTTGAATCTTTTACTTTATTTTATCACAAAAATAAAAAAATACAAAAATAGTTTTATTTTTCTCTATTTAGTTAACGTGCTAGGTATTTTTAGAAAAATAATATTTTTAATCCATTTTTATTTTTAGTATAATCTTCGAAAATATCAATATATATAACTTCATGTCATAATGTAGTTTGTTTTAATTAATTAGGAATGATTTCATAATTTTACGGTTATTATTTTAGGAATTAATATTTTTAGTCTAATAGAGTTAAATGACCACTTTTAAAGGTAAATTTGGTTAAATTTTGGCCAAATTCAGACCTAGCACATGATTACTAAGACTACCTTTACCCTAATCTAAAAGATTCTTCTTATTCTTAACCAAAAAGAACCGTAGGAGAACACACCTAAGACCTAGAACCCCCAAAAACAACTAGTCATTCCCTCTTCTGAAGATACCCTAAGCTTCTTCTTCTTCAACCCTTAATAGACCCAACTCCACCACCCTTACACCACCAAGTCCCAGCAACTCCGCCCACACCCCCAATCGCCGAAAACGCACACACCTACAGAGACACACAAAAGAGGAAACGGCAGACACCACTCCCAGCTTCAAAAAAGACTATGATCCTCCATCATCTCCTAAGCTAAGAGCTGAAACGGATCAAACAAGAAACAAAAAAATAAAAGGGACCATCTCCCCGAAAGGAAAGAAACGTGCACACACACAAAGGGAAGAAGATCTGGTAAAAAAACAAAGAGAGAGAAGGAAATCGTGAAAGCAAAACAAAGAGTCTTCTTCTAATGGTCTGTTTCTTTGAGATTCATAAAAAATGCACACACAAAGAAGAGAGTATAAGGTTTCCTTGTTAAGATAATTTGTGTCCGAATTTTACAAGAAAATTCCAAATATATATATTTCTGTCCCTCCTTCCCGTTTTTTTGTTTTGTTTTGGATTTTCAATTATGGAGTCGGGTTGATTCGAGTTCGTTGTTCGTGGGTCGCCGTTCGAGATTAATAGCGGAGTTTCGTGTTTGCCATTTTAGTTACGTGTTCGAGTCTGTTGCCGGACTATCTTGTAGTCACACTTTTTCAGTAAATCAATTGTGAAAATATTTCCAGAGCAATTCACCTGTGGCTATTGTACAAGTATTAGCTGGAGACTGTTTAATTGAAAGATTTTCCCACAAAGGTCCGATTATTTCCTATCTCTTTTTAATTTCATATACATTGTTTTAATGACATAAGTTTGGAGTTTTGCACTATATATTGATTGAATATCATCGTGCTTTGAATTTGATTGAATTAGTCTTAGCTATCCTACCCATTACTATTGGAAAGAAACTTACAAACAATAAAATCAAATTAAGGAGCAAATGGGTCAACAAGATCTTTGGACATGGGTGGTGTTGGCCAAGCTTAAGAAAGGAAAATAGTTTGGTTTTGACATAAGAATGAAGTGGGAATTAGGTATAAATGGATCCATATTATTTTAATGCTGATTTTATTATTCGGGTGGTTAGGAGTATGCTTAGGTCATTAATATTCATAAACACCATAGATTGCTTTAGGCACGATCAAAAATAAATTATCGTGGCCATGTATACAATTTTAGTGGCATGATCATGATACATAATCCCATTCGGGTGTGAATTTCATGTGACCGGACCATAATCTTGAATATTAATAAAGTACACATGTTATAAATTGTGGGTACGGTTCCTGTGATACGATTCACAATATGTATAAAAATAAATAAGTGTACGACAATTGTAACTTGTACTAGAAATAACTTCGTAAATAATTAAAAGTGGTTTTAAGAAGTTAAAAATAACAATAGGTTTAAAACACGTAATTAATCAGATAATTAGATCAATTATTAATAGTTGAGCGACCGTGCTAAAACCTCCGAACTCGAAAATGCCTTACACCTTCTCCCGGTTTAACAAAATTCCTTACCTGATCTTCTGTGTTCGCAGAACAAAAAATAGAGTCAAACTTCCTCGATTTGGGATCTAAAATAAATCGGTGACTTGGGACACCATAAATTATTTCAGTTGGTGACTTTGAATTTGAATAATAATTCCATTTTGATTAATGTCACTTAAATAGAAAAAACTCCCTTATATCCCCTTTCGGGGGGAAAAGGAGGTATGACACCCGACTCGTATATTGAATTTGGTAGTGACTGGGTACCGGGCACTCAGCCCATTTCAATCCTCTATATTGTATGGCACCAGCTGAATTGAAAGAGCAGCTTCAAGAACTTCTTGATAAGGGGTTTATTAGGCCTAGTGTGTCAGCTTGGGGTGCACCGGTTTTGTTTGTGAAGAAGAAGGATGGTACAACGCGGATGTGCAACGATTATAGGTAGTTGAATAAAATTACAAGTATCCTTTGCCACTTATTGATGATTTATGTTACTAGCTTCAGGGAGCGAGGATGTTCTCTAAGATTAATTTGAGATCTGGGTATCACCAGTTGAAGATTCAGGACTCGGATATTCTAAAGACAGCATGTAGGACCTGTTATGGTCTTTATGAGTTCCTTATGATGTCTTTTGGGCTGACCAACGTCCCAACAACATTCATGTATCTGATGAATAGTGTATTTAAGTGTTATCACAACTCGTTTGTCAAAATATTCATTGATGATATCCCGATGTACTTATGTAGTCAGGAGGAGCATGCCCAACATTCGATTGTATTGCAGCGGCTGAGGGAGGAGAAACTCTTTGCCAAGTTCTTCAAGTATGAGTTTTGGCTTTGTTCAACGACGTTCTTTGGGAACGTTGTGTCCAGTGAGGGGATTAAGGTGGATCCTAAGAAGATAGAGGTGATTTAGAGTTGGCCCAGATCATCCTCAATTACAGAGATTTAGAGCTTTCACAGTTTGGCCGGTTATTATTGTCGCTTCGTCGAGGGTTTCTCGTCTATTGCATTGCTGTTAACCAAATTGACCTAGAAAGGTGTGATCTCATCCAAGTCACACCTCTATTCGAGGTTATGAAGCGGTCGATGCAATAGTAATACCCAACTGATAGTCGATGTCGAATTCCAGAGGGATCTATATGAATATGGTAAAGCAGTATATATTTGGACTATGCACGTGAAGTATCTATATTTCACTTCCACAAATAGTGTTTTGTTTCTACTTCTAAAATTATGGTAAGGGATGCAATTCTAAAGATATGAAATTAGGGAATATTGTTTTTGGTTATTTTTCAAAGATGTATAAAGCCTAGGGCTATGACCTTCACCTAGGTGTTTGCCTAACAGGATGTAAACTTTAAAGCTTGTTTTGTTGGTCGGGGTGTATTATAGCTATCAACACTCAAGTACCCACTCAATACCTCTCGGTAAGAGAGTGATTTTATCTAATTTGGCTTTCTCAAGTCCAAATGGTTATTGAACCAAATAGTTGATAAAATGCTCAAGTCGGGTTTTACTATCTCTAGGTTCAACCCTTTAATTGGGACTATCAATCTCTTGATTTTATCCCAAATTCTTGTTACCCAAGTTTTCCTAGACTAAGTCTCTCTTTCTCAAGTAGAGACCAAGCCAAATAGGCATGAACTAATGTTTGTAACCATTAATTCTACAATTAAAAACAAAAACAAGGCAAAATAATAATCACCCAACCATAAACAAACAATAAATTAAACACCCATTAGGTTTACACACTAGGGTTGGGTCACAACCCTAGTTAGAAATCTAGCTACTCATAATGGGTATAGAAGATATTAATGAAGAAAAGATGATAAAACTCATATTAAAAGATAAAAATCTAATGTTAAATCACCTAAGTAAGATAAAGTTGCATAAAGAAGCAAGGAGAAGTGGCTACAGAACTTTCAATATTTAAAAGTTGACCTAAATTTGTGAAACTATTTTATTTATACAAAGTTGGAAATTTCGGATAAAAATGCCCTTTCGGAGGTTCTGCATCTGCACAATTCCATGTGCAGTCCGCATTTTTCTTCAGTCTTAACACGAGTTGGATCTGCGGCCGCACAATTCTAGAATATGGTCGCATATCTCATAATTTGCGGTCCGTACAATTCTTAGTGCGTCCGCACATGGCTCTTCTGCGGACCGCATAATTACTGTGCGGCCGCACAATAATTATGCGGTTCACATTTTCCTTTGCGCTTGAAATGAGACTCTCTGAACTTTAGCTCTTGCATAACTTCTGTGGCCGCACATTTCATGTGCAGTCCGCACTTTTCACTTGGACTCTGATGGATTTTCCTTCACATTTTGCGGCCGCAGATAGGAATCTGTGGTCCGCACTTTGAGCCTTTATGCCTGATTTTTGTCCTTGAGTTCAGATCACTCCTCTTTGAGTTGGATTTCATTTTAGTGGCTCATTTTTCAATTCTCCTGTAATGGAGCATATTTCATCAGTTTTGGGAATACAATTAAACACTTGAAGACTAAAAAAAAAGCTAAAATGAGCCAATAAGTAGTCAAAATTCCCAGTTATCAGCTCCCCAAATTTGAGCTTTTGCTTGTCCTCAAGTAAATAAGGTAATTCCACCTCCATAAGTTAAGAGCTATTCTAGCTAATCTAAGATGTATCAAACATACATCAATTGGGACCAACAATTACCCACAACACTTATGAATTATTAACAAAGCAATGATTTGAAGTTTTAAGCACAAATAGTTCTAATGTGACACTTGAGCATCAAGAGTTGACTTTATTCATCAAGGAAGCTCGCTCTTTCATGTAGGTACTTGTGGATCCCAAACTCCTCCTCCTATGCTCTCCGTTAGCATATCTCACTTAAGAATGTAGCACTCAATTCAAGGATTTGTGAAAAGTTCGCTCATCTCTCTCAAAAGAATGTCACAAGTACGACTCTAAATACCATATGCTTGCCCCTCATGTAAATCACCACTAATGTAAGTTCACTCGGCTTGAAATCACATAGGGATTTTTTGGAATGTAATGAAGGCTTTTGGACTAAGGTAGGAAATGTTGTAATGTAACAAGTTCATCTTTCCTTAAGCACTCCATTTTCTCTTCTTCTTTTTTTGGCTCATGGTTTTCCAACTCTTTGAGGCATTTTCTTTTTCCTTAGGAGAACTAAAGAGACATAACATCACTCTTCTTGATCATGAAATTCATTTCTCCTTCTTTGTTTTCTCCATGCTTTGCATCGCTGCTTTTCTTTGAATCCCTTCAACTCTTCAACTTATTCACTTTCTTTTTGCATTTTTATTTTGTTCTTTCTTTCTTTTTCTTTGCCTTTCCTTTTCTTCATTTCGTTTTTTTCCTTATTGTACCTTGATAGCACTTTCAAACTCCTCGTCTCTCTCCCAAACTTATGTTTTAGCCAATTGTTCCTCAAGAGTATTAAAGAAAGCTCGGGTTCCAAGAGAGGGTCACTAATGGTTATCAAATGAGAAAGGTTTTAGGCTCAAATGGGTTGAAAAGAGATAAAAAAATTGGTAGTACATGAAAAATTGAAAGCGGGTCAAGGAGAGCCTACAATTACTACTCAACCCAATCAAAACCTAGAATTTCGCCTAGAAACACATTCGAGGCAAGTTCTAGACCATTCGAACGGGTACTTGGACTTGCAACAAAATATCTCACCTCACACAGCTGGATTATTAAAGAGGATAGAGTCGAGGGCCCAAAACAACCATATTCTTGATTGAAAATCACTAATGGTTCGACGAAACCACTCGATGATTGCTTAAGTCAATACAAGAAATAGAAGGTCACTTACTAGAGCTATTTCTTTCCAATAACTTTTTTTAATAATATGCACGTAGTTAAGTGTGTTGGTACCAAGTGAAGATGCTTGACTCTTCTAGTTTGACTCATTTAGGTCTTCTTATTCATTATTACTTCTATTCTTACCTAAACATCCAAAATAGACTTAATCCCTTAAGAAGGTTATCATGCCATCAATCGTTGGGAAGAGTCACCCAGTTCACAAAAAAATTACCTTTAGAAAGAACCGTGGAATTAAGAAAACCAAAGACTTATTGAACAATTAAATTATAAAAAAAATTACTAAATTAAAAAGAAGCTATTAAAGTAAATAATAAGCTATTAGACTAAACATTGATTACTAAGAAAACAAAATTAAGAGGCTATAAAGTAAACTACTGAAAGCACAAATGAATATACAAAGTGAGAAAGGAAGAAAGAAAATATATACATAAATAGATAGAGAAGAATATGTATATAATGAAAATAAAAAGGAAATGTTATCAGTTATTATATGCCAATGTCAAATGTCAAATCAAATAAACTCCACCCCTCCCCCTCCCGAATAAGAACAAGCATTGTCCCAAACGCTTAACAAAATAAAAACAAGGAAGGGAAAGATTAGAGAGGAATCCCTATATGGTCTCTGTGTCTATAAAAGCATCACCTCCCTCAGGCTCCTCCAACCGGATCTCATTATCCTCTGCTCGGGGAGTAGCTGGATTGGTGAACATCCATATCATCGCCTCAGCAGTGTGGGCAGCGAGGTCCGGCTCCTCAGACTGGCCATCTGGTGCCATTAGTGGTGATGGTGCTACTGGATTTGTTGGTACTGTCTCTATCCGCAAGTCAAATGAAAGGTCTCCAGCAGCTGCTATCTGGTCACTTCTCGTCTCAACCTGTCAACTGATTTCTTCGAAGCCTAGGATTTCCTCATCTTTTTTACCTACTTCCCAAGCTCCTCAATTTCTCCCCGTGTGCCACCAAAGTGTCCATGATGGTCATCTGGTTCTCTAATATCTTCTTCAAAGTATCCTCTACTGTCAGAGGAATCTGGGTGTTGGGGTAGAGGTCTGCGCTGCAATAGCACTTGATATATCAGATATCATTGTAGTAGCTATCTGCATCTAGTTGTAGAGGCTTGCCAGTGTCTGGGAGAATCGCAACACAGAAAGTGGATATGTAGAAGAGGGAGAAGTTGATGTTGCTGGCCTTGAAGATTGAGGTGGAGGCAAGGCAGCTGTATTGGTAGAAGGTCCAGCTGCTGTGGAAGGCATGGCTACTGAAGCTGCAACTACCACCGACGACTCATCAAACTGGCGTACGGTAGTAATTAACTTACCCTTGTTCTTTGGGTTCCTTCAAAGAGTACCAAGTGAAAGGCTTCTTATCTCGAACCATCATGTCAAAAATCTTGGATTCCACCCCTGCATCCCTAAGATACTCTGTGATAATGTTGGGATACGGGAAGGAGTTGTTACCCTACCTACTGACCAGAGACTTATTAACCGACATGATGGAACCCACATTGATTGGCTACCCGGCCATGATGGAGGCAACTTGGACTGCCCGTGGGACTGGGATATTGTTTTCATTCTGGCTTGGATCTATTCGACTGCACACAAATGTCTGCCAACCTTTAGCTTCAAAGTTGAGGGTGTTCCGCTAAATGGGAAACCCTGCTATGATCCATGGTGGTGGTGGTCTTGGAGCTTCAAAAATCTCGGCTAGCCAAGGGAGAGCCGCATCACCTAGTGCAAACTTCTCTAAATAATGTACTGGTTCCACATCCTCGAGCCCCAAGTATGTGTTCTGGGGTCTCTGATCAAATCTAAATTTTAAATTTCTTACTTTAGTTACCTTAGTCCCCTTCTTGATATGGGCCACATAGGCGTAGAATTCCCGGACTAAGTGCTCCTTGGCGTCTACCACACTTTGAGAGAACCATGTCCACCCTTTTATCTCCCCAAACAGTCTTGCCACATTAGAATTATGCCTATCCAAGTCTTTCATATGACGTTCAAGTGTGAGCGATCTGTGAGGCCACCACTCTCAAAACATGTTGAAAGCAGTCAGGCTCACAAGTTTTCCTTCCCAAACTTCCTTCATCTTCGACCTCTCAAGGCCTGCAACTGTGGTATCACCCTCTCGACCTTTATCCGAAATATCATCATCATCATCAATTGTAAATGGTGCATCGGGGGCATGAGTATATGAGAGCTCTGAACCCTCACTGTCATCTTTCGAACCCTTAGAAGTTCTTGCTGAGGTGGAACGCTCATCTCGGAGCTGAAACCTCCCCTAAAGTTTCCTTGGCTATGACTGTGCATCAGGTTGCTCTTGCATAGAGTTGCCCTCTGATGCTTCCCTAGACGAAACATATGAATTGGACTCAGCAGGATCTGGGGCTCTCCTTGTTGTTGTCTTTTTGGCTATTACTCTATTTACAGAGAGTGGTATAGTACCCCTGCCTCGGCCTCGGGAGGGTTCACCCTTCCCTTTGGATGTATCACCTCATCCCCCAGATATAACCATTGTCTGCAATATATAGCAACAAGAATTAGTTATAGTTAAAGTTTAGAGTATCATATAGTTGAAGACAAAACAATATACATGATGGGAAAGTGTTGTCCGCACATTTTTTAGTGCGGCCACACAATGAAATCTCAAAAACCACAACTCTCTAAAGACAGAGAATTGCTCAATCTGTGGCCGTACACACTTTTCTGCAGCCATGGTTTTATTTTTGTAGACCGAACAATTTCAAGTGCGGTCCGCACAATCACTTCACACAAAAATCCCTAGCCTATCAATCTACGGACCACATAAATTCTTGTGCAGCCGCACAATTCAAAAACAAATGGCAGTGAACTTAGGGTTTCTAATTCACGTATAATTTAGACATAGTAGTGGCAATGCAGGCATGATACACAGTTTACCCATCCCCCAAATAGCAAATAGGAAGTTACCCATACAAATTTAAGCTCACATGATGATGAATTTGACAGTAGGTCTAAAGATAACTAAACTAATTACGAACAACATTAAGAAAATTGAGAAATTTCAAAGATGAATTGAACATACTAGTAATGTAGTGATGCTAAGGAAGAATCAAAGATGATGGAATTGATTTCTAGATGCGTGAGTCAGTTGAGTGCATTGTGTTTTCCTTTGTTCTAATTTTCAAAGAATATAAGTTTCAACAGTAGAGAAAATGCTACTATTTATACTTAACATGATTTGCCAAAGGTTCATGAAACGAGTGCGGCTGCAAAATTTCATGTGTGGTCCGCACTTTGTTACATGTTGCACATTTTCCTTTTGAAGATATGTGGTCCGCACATTTTTGAGTGCCTGCAGACTTTGGTGCGGACTGCACATTTCCTTATGCGGCCGCACTTTGGCCGTTTATCTAAAAGGCAAACTTTAGAGAGTGTGCAATTTTAGCTTTCCAGTTGTGTGACCGAAGATCTCCTTCTGTTGTGGCAATCCAAATTGTGCGGTCCGCACAATAAGTGTGTGGTACGCACTTTTTCCACACTTAGCCAAATTGTTTGGAGCAAGTTCTTGCAAAGATCCTGCAACACACTTTAAAACTAGGTAGCATAAAACAAGCCCTATTTAAAGAAGAAGAAAAAGAAAAAGAAAAAGAAACACGGGTTGCCTCCCAAAAAGCGCCTGATTCAACATCGCGACACGATGCAGATTACCATCATCACTTGAAATGAATTACCGCTACGATGTGGCCATTATCAACTTTTCCCAGATAATGCTTCACTTGTGATCATTGACTCTAAACACCTCATCATTTTTATTCTTCAAGTCCAATGCATCAAAGGGTATCACACTCACAACCTCAAACGAGCCACTCCATTTAGACTTCAACTTTCTCGGAAACATCCGTAACCGAGAATTGAACAACAACATAAGATCGCATTTTTTAAACTCCTTGTTTTGAATGTACTTGTCATGTAGGTACTTCATCTTCTCTTTGTATAAGGACGAACTTGTGTATGCATGGTACCGCAACTCATCTAGCTCATTCAATTGTGCCACCCTTAAGTTGGCGACAATATTCCACTCAAAATTCAACTTTTTCAAAGCCCACATGATTTTGTGCTCAAGTTCCACCGGAAGATGACAAACTTTTCTGAACACCAACCGGTATGGAGACATTCCAATCGGTGTTTTGTAAGCCGTCCTATAAGCCTATAAAACATCATCAAGTTAGTGTCACCAATCCGTTCGGTTGGCATTCACTGTTTTGGACAAAATACTTTTATCTCCCGATTGGAGGCTTCCACTTGACCACTTGCTTGAGGATAATAGGGGGTCATGACTTTATGAGTGACATCATACTTGGAGAGTAAGTATTGAAAGCTTTGTTGCAAAAATGTGACCTCCCATCAATTTTGATAGCCCTTGGAGTACCAAATCTTGTAAAGATGTTCTTCTTTAAAAATGCCACCACACTTCTCGTTTCATTGTTGGGCAAAGTGATAGCCTCAACCCATTTGGACACACTATCAACTGTGACAAAGATGTAGGTGTTTCCACAAGAACTTACAAAAAAACCCATGAAGTCAATACCCCACACATAAAAAATATCAATCTTCAATATGGTGGTGAGCGGCATTACAATTTTCTTTGAGATTCTACTGGCCCTTTGACATTCATCACAACGCTTGACAAGATCACTAGCATCCTTGTAGAGAGTGGGCCAATAGAAATCGCAACTTAACACTTTGGCCGCTGTTCTTGCTCCACCATGGTGACCGCCATAAGGGGAAGAATGACAAGCCCCAAGAATTTCACTTTGTTCCTCCTCTAATACACATCTTCTAATCACTCCATCCGTAAAAATTTGGAAAAGGTACGGTTCATCCCAATAGTAGTCTTGACTATCCCGTTTGAGCTTCTTCCTTTGGTTTGAAGAGAACTCAACCAAAATGATACCACTCACAAGATAATTTGCTAGATCCATGAAGCAAGGCACCTCTTCCATAGAAATAGCCAAAAGTTGCTCATCAGTGAATGAGTCATTTATTTCAAGGCCATCATGTGGCCTCCCCTCCTCCTCCAAACAAGACAAGTGGTCCACCACTTGGTTTTCACTCCCTTTTAGATCTTGGAGGTCGATATCAAACTCTTGCAACAAAAGTACCCATCTTATCAAACGGGCTTTGGAATCTTTCTTGATCATGAGATAGCGAAGTGCTCTTGATCCGTATGAATAATCACTTTGCACCTATCAAGTACGGGCAAAACTTCTCAATAGCAAACACAATGGCAAAAAGCTCTTTCTCCGTAACTGTGTAGTTAAGTTGGGCACTATTCATGGTCTTTGTTGCATAATATACCGGATGAAAGATCTTGTTGATAAGTTTCCCTAAAACAACCCCTACCGCTATATCACTTGCGTCGCATATAAGTTCAAAAGGAACACTCCAATTTGGAGCGCTGATGATGGGAGTAGTAGTCAACTTGATCTTTAACAACTCAAAGGCTCTCATGCAATCATCATTGAAATGGAACTTGGCATCTTTCTCCAAAAGCTTGCACAACGAGTTAACCATTAGAGAAGTCCTTGATGAAATGCCAGTAAAATCCCGCGTGGCCTAAGAAACTCCGCACGCCTTTGATTGAAGTTGGAGGTGGAAGTTTAGAAATCATCTCAATCTTTGCCTTCTTGACTTTAATACCATTCTAGAGATCTTGTGGCCAAGGAAAATACCTTCCTTAACCATGAAATGACACTTCTCCCAATTGAGCACCAAGTTCGTTTCTTCACATCTTGCTAACTCTTTTATCCATGTTCGCTAAAAAATCATCAAACAAATTCCCGACCACCGAAAATTCATCCATGAAGACTTCAAGGTAGTTCTCCACCATATCCGTGAAGATTTCTATAATACACCTTTGTAAAGTCATCGGTGCATTGCACAATCCAAATAGCATCCGTGAGAATGAGAAAGTACCATAAGGACATGTAAAAGTAGTTTTCTCTTAATCCTTCGGAGCAATATGGATTTGATTGTAGTTGGAATACCCATCAATGAAACAATAGAAAGAACACCTGGCCAATATATCAAGCATTTGATCTAGGAAGGAAAGTGGGAAATGATCCTTCCTTGTGACTTTGTTGAGCTTGCGATAGTCCATACACACTCTCCACCCGTTCACCGTTCTTGTTGGAATCAACTCATTCTTGTGATTGGTGACCATTGTTATGCCCCCTTTTTTTGGGACACATTGAACCGGAGAAGTCCACGAACTATCGGAAATGGGGTAAACAACCCCGACATTTAACCACTCGATGACTTCCTTTTTGACAACCTCTTGCATCGCTTCATTGTGTCTCCTTTGGTGTTCAATAGATGGTTTGGCACCTTCCTCCAAGTTGATTTTGTGCATGCAAAATGTGGGACTTATCTCCCGAATATCCTCCAATGTCCATCCAATAGCCTTCTTCCTCTTTTATAGCACCGCCAATATAGACTCTACCTGCACGTTAGTCAAACAAGAGGAAAGAATAACCGGTAAAATAGAAGAACGGTGAAGAAATTCATACAGAAGATGTGGAGGTAATGTCTTCAACTCTAAGACGGAAGGCTCCATAATTTAGGGCTTTGTTGGAGGAGTGGTTCTATTCTTAAGATCCATGGACAATTTGCGGGGTTCATAAATGTTCGACCCTATTCCTTGCAAGGAGTTCACACATTCCATGTAACCCGCCATATCTTCGTCATCATAATTGAGCAAGACGGCCTCCAAAGTATCATCAACATTTATCACGGTACTTGATTCATCAATTATCACATCAGTCACCAAGTCCATGACAAATCACACCTTATTGCCATTGGGTTGCCTCATAGACTTACACACATGAAAAACCACCTTTTTAACACCAACCCGGAATGTAAGTTCTCCAGCTTCAACATCAACTAGAGCCTTTCCCGTAGCAAGGAAATGTCTTCCAAGAATGATCGACACTTCATAGTCAACCTCACAATCAAGAATATCAAAATCCGCCAGGAGAATGAATTAATCAACACGAACCAACACATCATCAATTATATCCAATGGTCTCTTCATGGTACGATTCGCCATTTGTAATCTCATAGATGTGAGTCTTGGTTGCCCAATCCCCAAAGTCTTGAAAACCAAATAGGGAATCAAATTGATATTTGCCCCAAGATCACAAAGAGCTTTAGCAAAGTCGGCACTTTCAATGGTACAAGGAATAGTGAAAGCGTCGGGATCCAATTTAAGAGCCATTTAGTGCACAATTGCACTCACTTAATGCATCATATTTATTCATCGACCTTTTCTTTGTCACCAAATCCTCATTAACTTTGCATAACCGAGCATTTGTTCTAATGCCTCAACCAATGGCACATTAACAGATAGACTCTTCATCATGTCAATGAACTTTTTGAATTGATACTTGCCCTTTTGATTGGAAAGCCTTTGAGGGTATGGAGGAGGAGGACTAGGTATTGGTTCCTTAGCCTTTAGCACTACCGATTCCGATATGTCAACAATATGTTTCCTAGACTGGTTCACTTCCTCTTGAGACTCCTCCAAATTGTCATCAATATCAATTCTTACTTCATCATTTGCTTGCACCACATTGTTCGGGATCTCATCTTCTTGTACCACTTGCTCATTATCCACAACTTTCCTTTAACTTGAGGTGGTTAAATCCCCACCTTTTCCACTCCTTGTAGTAATGTCCATGGCATGTCTCGTGTTGTTCCCACCCTTTGGATTCACCACTGTGTCACTTGGTAGTGCACCCTTAGGACGAGTGTTTAAATCTTGGGAGATTTTCCCCAATTGGACTTTCAAATTGCGAATTGAAGTGTTGTGAGAGGCTAACTGGGCATCGGAGTCGGCATTCTTCTCTATCATTTGTTTGAACATGTTCTCGATTCATCCCATCTCATTATTGGATGAGCTTGGACCATGGGAAGGATAAGGAGGCGGGTTGCTCGGTTGTGGATACATCGGGGGCCTTTGAGAGCCCGACCCCCCCCGATTGTCTTGATTATTTTTCCACCGCCTTGGTTGTTGCCTTCCCAATATCCTTGACTATTTCCACCCCAATTGCTTTGGTTATATTGGCCATTCCAATTTCCTTGATTGTTTTGATTGTTCAAATTCCCTTTGTACCATTCCAATTACCTTGATTGCTGGAATTCCAATTTCCTTGAGGTCGTATTATTGTTGATTCGGGCCTAGAGATTTGTTTCTTTGCCCATGGAAATTGTTCAAATATTGTACTTCCTTCTCTTGTTCATTTTAGGATTCATCTTGATCAAACCCACTATCATCTTATACAAACTTTTCCACATGGTTTTGCACTTGTGGATCTGTTTGCCTTCTCTTGTTTACCATCATACTAACTCTCTCCATCGTATTGACTTGCTTAGGAACTTGAACTTGTTGAAGTTGAGCATTGTATAATTAATTCATTATGGTGGTCAACTCGGAAATTGCTTGCCCATGATCATGCAATTCTTTATGTAGGTGAATCACATTTGGATCACCTTGAGGAACATTTTCTCTACTTTGCCATGCCGATGAAGTATCCGCCATTTCATATAGGATCTCACAAGCTTCCGCATATGGCATTGTCATGAAATTTCCACCGGCAAGTTGCTTGACCATGCATTGATTGGTATATTGATCCTGCTGTAGAAAGTTTATTGAATCATAGCCTCCGTCATGTCATTGTTTGGGCACTCTTTCACCATAGTTTGGTACCTCTCCCATATCTCATGCAAAGGCTCATTTGGCTCTTATTTGAATGCTATAATCTCATCTCTAATAGTAGCCATATGCCAGGGAAAAAAAGAACTTGGAAATAAATTTCTCCACCAATTTTTCCCATGTATGGAGAGAATGGTTTGGCAATCTTTCTAACCAATCCAAGGCCTTCCCCGTAGTGAGAAAGGAAATAGCCTCAACCGTAAAGCATTATTCAGAGACATTTGTTTGTATACTCCTCCAACAAGTGTCCACAAACCCCTTCAAGTGTTTGTACGCATTTGGATTCGTAGCCTCGGTGAATAATCCCTGTTGCTCTAGCAATGTGAGCATAACATTTGTTATTTGAAAGTTTCCCACACCAATACGGGGTGGGACTATGGCACTTGCATACCCTTCACTCGACAACACCCGGTGTGGAGCCTCTCTTGGTGGAGGTGGGTATGGACGGTAACGTTGTCTTGTGGTGGTTGGCCTCATCTACTTTATTGAGGTTCAAGAGAAACCTCCTCAACTTGGTCATCTTCCACATCCACATCCCCCATAGGCATGTTTCTGGGTGGATCATTGTTGTTGAGAGCAATTGTTTCACCAAAAAGATTAGTAACACAGAAGGAAAAGAAGATAATTCACACACAAAACCAAATATATAGCTAAATCTATTTTTAGCTCCCCGGCAATGGCACCAAAAATTGGTCTCGTCCAAGTGACACCTCGTGGTTATGAAACGGTCGATGCAATAGTAATACCCAACTGAGATTTGGGGTCGAATTTCAGAGAGAGATATATAAATGAGATAAAGTAGTATATATTTGGACTAAGCACGTGAAGTATGTAGATTGCACTTCCACAAACAATTTTTTGTTTCTACTTCTAAAATTATGCTAAGGGTTGCAATTCTAAAGATATGAAATTAGGGAATATTATTTTTGGTTGTTTTTCAAATATATAAAAAGCCTAGGGCTATGACCTTCACCTAGGTGTTTGCCTAACATGTTGTAAACTCTAAAGCTTGTTTTGTTGGTCTGGGTGTATTATAGCTATTAACACTCAAGTACGTACTCAATACCTCTTGGTAAGAGAGTGATTTTCCCCAATTTGGCTTTCTCAAGTCCAAATGGGTATTGAACCAAACAGTTGATAAAATATTCTAGTTGGGTCTTACTATCTCTAGGTTCAACCCTTTAATTGGGACTATCAATATCTTGATTTTATGTCACGACCCAAACCCGGTCATGATGGCGCCCTGCCGCGAGGCTGGGCAAGCCTGACCAACACCTTCTCAATACAACGATTCATCCCAAACATGAAGCAATAAGGGGAACATGGCAACTTTAACAATAAATTCTGAATAACTGAAAAGATAATGTACGAATAGAAACCACGACTGAACAAGTACTCCCAAGACTTGGGGTCACGAGTATAGAGCCTCTAACAAAAACCAAGTACAAGTCTGAAAGATGAAATACAAATGTATGAATAACAAGAAATAACTGATTAAAACAGAGCAATTGGTCTTGCGGACGCTGGCAGCTACCTCAATGCTCTGGCACCTGGATAAGCGGCAACAACAATGCTAAACCTCGGAAGCACCTGGATCTGCACACAAGGTGCAGGGAGTATGGGGTGAGTCTACCAACTCAGCGACTAATAAGCATGCATAAAAACCCGAAGATTGGAAATACACAATAAAGCACAGAGTAAAGCTATCTAATAGAGCTATACAGTTTAAACCTCAGAGATATGCATATAAAGCAACA